>JAQISU010000512.1:360000-452500 GCA_029339505.1 Unio delphinus
CGCCATGCCATCCCTCGCCTCCTAAATATGATTAGTATAGCCAAATTGATTTTAACTTTAGGCTCCATATCAGAGACGAATATATAAAAAGACACTTGTGACTATGTAATCTAGCTTATAGTTGTGTTTTTATGATCACGTCCTGGTAATTAGCAGCTCTGAATTTTGAGAAATTCAAACCCGGGAAAGTCATCTTCGAATTTAATGCCTATCTACTGTGCGCCAAGGATTTCCCCTGCATATCCCGGACACTGTCATTGAAGTACTCACCGCTAGCCCGAAAGAGACACACAATACCGCTCGAGATACACACTACACAATGTCCTTCTTCGTTCTGTCCTGGTGTTTCCCTACACATAATGATCGGTTTCAAAGTTCATAGTGACTGTCACGTTGTTGGGAACCATGTAGAATATGTCTGATCTATATTTCCAGTCGCTATGAAAGCGAAAGATGAAACAAACTAAATATCGCAATATCATCTACCCTCTATAGTAAAATCTTATGTCATTCTACAATCATTTTGTGTGACAGTAACTCTTGAAATATTGACAGGTACGTCTTAAGCGCGCGTGTGTCGCTCACAGAATGTTCGTGCATGACGGACGGGTTGAACAGTTCTGACGAGCATGGCAATAACATGGCAACAATTAAGTTTGCGTTTACTTGATCCTTACAAGTACTTCGTCATGGGCATTCCTCATGGGCATTCACTACTCTCGCACAAATACCACAGACTCACAGGTACGAATTTATAATTGACTGTAACCTACCGACATTGGCAAAGATTATGTTAAGGTGGCATCAATGAGTTCTCAAAATTCTCAAAATGTATTTCAAAATCAGTTGATAGGGTGAGGTTTACAATAGCTTTTGATAATAAACATTTTTGCTTGCGCAAGGGCGAAGAACACTCTTGATGCGTCTGTGTGGATCTGAATATTTTGTCAAAGATGCCAAAGAGACAAGATCTTCAAACTCGCTCGGTATCCTAAATCCCTAGTCGCGATCCTGTCTTTGTTAGCACAGCTAATGTGGGCGCCGGTGCCGCTTCAAAAGCAAGTACATGATGTATAACATAATCATGTGTGTTGGTGAATTTAAAGCAATAGATGTTACTGGTTTTGAATCGTTAGGATTCGGCACACTATTTTTAAAATGTAATCCTTTTAAATTTAGCTTGGACGACAACACTTTCATTGCAACAAGTGATGGTTGAAACTTAATTAACCTCCAAGTGTTTTGCTACGATCAAACGTTTAATAGCTTTATGACTTATTGTGTCGGTAATTTCTGTTCCGTCTAACAAAACACACGAACTCCTCACCACTTGATTGGCGTCTATGTTTTCCACTCGTTACACTGTGTTTCGCACAACCGAAAGTATTTTCAGCCACTCTAACCGAATATTGGATTAGATCTTATGCACACGTAAACAACATGAAATGCAATCCGTTGCTGGAAGAGTATCTACCTCAACATTTGATCGACAGCCCAAGAAGATAATGCACACATGCACATAAGTTTGTGTATTTTACAATAGTTTATTTACTAACTGTTTACTTTCTATTTTTGTAATACAAGACGACAAAAGATTACCCAGTATTGGTTTATTCATTGGAAGTGCATCGTATAAAAATGAAATCCAGGATCCACAGGTTAGAGTAACCTAAAACAATATTGTTACTAAGAAGAACACACATTACATTGACAACATAACATTGAAGCTGTGTATAGGACACAAATGTAAATTGAAGAACAATACAAGTATATTCCCATATTTAACGCCTTTGAGGTGCATAATAAACCTAACTGGGACGATGCGTTTGTAATAAGCTTCCCTTGACACGTACAAGATTAATAGACATGACGAAGGAGCTTGAAAACATGCAGAGCGAGAGGGAGAGAAGAGAGAGATTTGGATTTTGTACGTAACTGAAATAAATTTGCATCCATATTCCACAGTCTCCATAGAGAACGTTTATATAGATATATAGCACTAAGTCATTATACTGCAGACATGCAGGACTATGTCCCACTCAGTCCCACTTACCTGACCCCAGGCAGACCAGACTAATGATACGAGAGAGAGAGAGAGAGAGAGAGAGAGAGAGAGAGAGAGAGAGAGAGAGAGAGAGAGAGAGAGAGAGAGAGAGAGAGAGAAAGAGAGAGAGAGATAGAGAGAGAGAGAGAGAGAGAGAGAGAGATGAGGTGAGATAGAAAGCAACATAAATGGTGATTGTCTGTTTTCAATAATCTTATATTTATTTAAAATCAACTAAATACAACTATGTTTTTATCGGGTGCTGATTTCTAACATTGGATAATGTGAACGAAGGATATATTAAGCAGAACATTTAATCAAGGACGCATGATACCTTTATGAATGGTGCAGAGGAAACGATCATTCACCCTGCAGTATAAGCAACTCCAGGCGAAAATGTGAACATTTTATTTTAGTGTCTCTAACACAAGACAATAGATGCAGAATATAAAACATAACGATAGAATTCTTTTTGTATGCAAATACTCCACATAGAGTTTAAATATCTACGTTCTAGAAATAGTTAAAGTTGGCAAAATAGTACGAATATTTTATATCATCTGACACATTATACATATTTTCTTTGTACTATATTTTCAGAAACGTACAGAGAAAAACTTGGAGTCTGGTGATGGAAACGTAAGTAAAGCATCGAAACAAATATTAGAGAAAAAAAACGGAAAGGTATAAATCTTTCACTGCTGATGATTCATGAAAACGATATTGTGGTAGATACTACACAAATGCACATATTCAAACAAGTTTGTGTATTTTACAATAATTTATTTACTAACTGTTTACCGCGCATTTGTATAATACCAGAAGACCAAATATTACCCAATATTGATTTATTCATTGGTAGTGCATCGTATGAAATTGAAATCCTAGATACACAAGTTCGCGTAGCTTTGAATACAATTGTTGTTCTGAAGAACACAAATTGCATCGAGCAAATAACACTGAATCTGTGTTGAAGACACAAATGTAAATTAAGGAATCGTAGAAGTATTTTCCAGCATTGTACGCCTTTGAAGGTCATTATTAACCTAAATAGGATGATACGTTTATAATAAGCTACCCATTACACGTAATATGATAATACACATGAAGATGGAACCGAAGTTTGCAGAGAGAGAGAGAGAGAGAGAGAGAGGAGAGAGAGAGAGAGAGAGAGAGAGAGAGAGAGAGAGAGAGAGAATTAATGTATTTTTATTAATTGTGCAGTAATTTTGTTACAGTGTCAAGCGTATAAGTTTATATTGATGTTTATCACTGGGGCATCATAATCCAGATATAGGACTATATCCCCTGTAGTCAGATTATCTTGACCCCAGGTAGACTAGTCCTACCAATAACCACTGTTTGCTGAGCGCTTCAGGCGCTCGCAGTTGGTACCATTTGTAATAATCTTGGGTATGCTTTGGCTTCGTTGTGTACACCCGACCTCCCGCATCAGAGGCGGAAGCTCAAGCCACTGTGACATATGAGTTGACTATGATAATATAATTGAGAGAGAGACACACACAGAGAGAAAGAGAAGTTTACAAAAGCGAGAGAGAGAGAGAGAGAGAGAGAGAGAGGAGGGAATGCGAATGATATACACACAACGAAGCAACGGAGATGGACAGAGTTCGTTGCCGATAATTCTGAATTTAGTCTAGATCAATAAAGTACATTTCGTTTACGATCGAGTGCTGGTTCCGAAAATGAATGTGCACAATGGATATATGGAGCTGAACATTCAATCAAAGACGCAAGCTATTTTTTAGAGTGGTGCAGAAAACTATGATTCCTCCGTCGGCATAAGTACTTGCAAGCTAAAATGTGGACATTTTGAAACATACTGTAACGTGTGAAAATAGTCAAAAAATATATAATATATGGATAGATAGAATTTATGTTGGAAACACATATCGCCAACAATGTGTTTTAATATTAAAGTGATAGAAATGACAACATTCTGTTGCAGCATATAACGATTGGTGTAGCATCATGTTTCACATTGTATAGATTATGTTTACCCCTTTCTGCATCAAGTATTTGTGTCATTGTCTTTGACGGATAATTAGACTTAGTAAATCGTTATTATTAATCGTGCTAACATTATTTTTTTAAGTATTGTCGTTGCAGTTGTTTGAGAGATGCATATGATCTCTTTGTTAGATTATAATGGAGAAGCTGAATAATGTTTAAGTACATATTTTCAGAATAGTGGAAAGGAAAACGTGGTGTCTGGTGATCCAAACGTGAGTGGGGCATCGAAAGACAAATCTGAGAATGTTAAAGGAATATATTTCTCATACACTACTGATGATTTTTGAAAATAATTGTGGAAGATATCTCACACATTCACATATCCGACCACATTTTTGTCTTTGCAATAATTGATTTGATAACAATTAATCTTGTAATTTAGGAAAAGAATATCGATTGAGAATTACTCTGTATATATTTGTGCATTACGTGTGCTACTTAGAGAAAGAAAAGCTTCAAACCCTTGGTGAAATTAATGTTTGAGTTAAATTGTTACTCAGAGTTTCAACAATGATTAGGTGCGTGAGTGTGCGCTGAAGATGAATGCACCCACAAACAGAAAGTGTGGGGAGAGGGAGATGAAGCAACAGAGTTGGAGATTGTCTGTTTTCAAAATTCTTTTACTTTTGCAAAATCAAAAACAAAAATCTACATTTATGGTAGGATCGGGTGCTGTTTCCTAAATGTTATAATGTGAACTAAGGACATATTAAGCAGAACATTTATTTATAAACGGATGATTTCAGAGACACCCGATCCTTCCCCAAAAAGCTTAAGCAACTCAAGGCAAAAATGTGAACATTTTATCACATTATCTCTAACGCGGGACTATAGGACTATAGCTGCAGAATATATAATAGATGGATAGAATTAGTATTGTTTGAAAATACTACACACATTTTTTATTATCTACGTTCTAGAAATGGTAACATTATTTTGCAAAATAGTAATTTTACATCATCTTACAAATTGTACAGATTTTCTTTGTCCGATGACGTATAAAGCGGTGGAGTCTTTCTTGATGGATCATTTGATTCATTATATCGCAATTATTCTTAGTAATAAAATTAGTTTGTAAGTATTGTGTGTTATTGTTGTCGTTTGAGATATATTACATCCGTTTCTTATATTATGATAGCAACTATGAATCATGTTTCAATATATATTTTAAGAATGGTGCAAAGGAAAAAATGGAGTCTGGTGATCAAAACACGAGTGAGACATCGAAATACAAATTTGAAAACAAAACAGGAAAGGTATTAATTTTTAATTGCTGATGAATTCTGAAAACAAAATTGTGGAAGATAATGCACACAAGCACATGTTCAAACAAATTTGTGTATTTAACAATAATGTATTTACTAACTGTTCACCTTTTATTTTTTAATACAGAAGATACCATTTAATCAAAGACGGATGATACCTTCTAGAATGGTGTAGAAAAAAGGAGCATTTCCCCACCAACATCAGCAACTCCAGACGGAAATGTGAACGTTTTATTAGTGTCTCTCACACGGAACTATAGCGACAGAATATATAACTGAACGATAGTATTCGTTTTGTATGGAAATACTTCACATAGTTTTTCAATATCTAAATTGCAGAAATGAAACCATTATTTTCCAAAATAGTGCGAAAAGTTTGACACCATCTGAAACATTTTACCGATTTTCTTTGTCATATGATTTAACAAGAAGTGAAATCTTTCTTTTTTGATGGATCATTTGATTTATGATATCGCCAGTATTCTTCCTACTATAATTAGTTTTTAAGTATTGTGTGTTTTGCTGTCGTTTGAGATATATTACATCCATTTCGTAGACTAAGATAGGGAAGCTGAAGCATATTTCAATATATATTTTCAGAACGGTGCAGCGGAGAACATGGAGTCTAGTGATCAAAGCGTGAGTGAGGTATCGAAAGAAAAATCTGAGAATAAAAAAGAAAAGTTATATATCTTTCACCGCTGATGATTCCTGAAAACAAAATTGTGGAAGATAATGCACACATGCACATATTCAAACAAGTTTGTGTATTTTACAATAATTTATATACTAACTGTCTACTTTTTTATGTAATACAAGACGACAAAATACTACAAAGTATGTGTTTATTCATTGGAAGTGCATCGTATAAAAATGAAATCCAGGATCCACAGGTTAGAGTAACCTTTAAGAACAGTGTTGCTCTGAAGAACACACATTACATTGCAAAAATGACATTGAAACCGTGCAGAGGACACAAATTTAAATTGAGGAATAATATAAGTATGTTCCCATATTTTACTACATTGAAGATCATGATTTATCCTAACTAGAACGATATGTTTGAAATACCCTACCCTTGACACGTACAAGACTAATACACATGACGAAGGAGCTGAAGTTGGCGAAGCTGAAAAAAAAGCAGAGATAGAGATATTTGGATTTTTAACGTAACTTAACTAATTTTGCATCCATTTTTTCCCCACTGTTTCCATTGTGGACGTTTATAGTGATATCTAGCACTGGGTCGTCATACTGCATATATGCAGGACTATGTCCCACTCAGTCCCACTTACCCGACCCCAGGCAGACCAGTCTAATAATACGAGAAGAGAGAGAGAGAGAGAGAGAGAGAGAGAGAGAGAGAGAGAGAGAGAGAGAGAGAGAGAGAGAGAAAGAAAGAAAGAGAGAGAGAGAGAGAGAGAGAGAGAGAGAGAGAGAGAGAGAAAGAGAGAGAGAGAGACAGACAGACAGAGAGGCAGACAGAGGGGAGGGGGAGGGATATAGAAAGTAACATATATGGTGATTGTCTGTTTTCAATGATCCATTATTTATTCAAAATCAATTAAATACATTTATGTTAGGATCGGGTGCTGTTTCATACAATTTTAGAATGTGAACGAAGGATATATTAAGCAGAACATTTAATCAAAGGAGCATAATACCTTTTATAATGGTGCAGAAGAAACGATCATTCCCCCACCAACAAAAGCAACTCCAGGCGAAAATGTGAACATTTTATTTCAGTGTCTGTAACACGGGACAATAGCTGCGAAATTTGTAACGGAACGACAGGATTCGTTTTGTATGCAAATACTGCAAATAGATTTTCAATGTCTAAGTTCTAAAAATCGTGATATTACTTTGCAAAATAGGACGAATATTTTACATCATCTGAGACAGTGTTCATATTTTTTTTGTCCTATATTTGCAGAAGGGTGCAGAGGAAAACGTGGAGTCTGGTGATCCATACGTAAGTGAGACATGGAAATATAAATTTGAGAATAAAAAAGGAAAGGTATAAACCTTTCACTGCTGATGATTTCTAAAAAACAAAATTTGAAGATAATGCACACATGCACATTTTCAAAAATATTTGTGTAGTTTACAGTAATTTATTTACTCACTGTTTACCTTGTATTGATTTATTCATTGATAGATGGTCGTATAAAAATGAAATCCTGGATCCACATGTTAGAGTGACCGTGAACAAAATTGTTGGTTTCAATATATAACAATGAAGATGTGTTTTAGACACAAGTATAAATTAAGGAATCACAGAAGTATGTTCCCGTATTTTACGCCTTTAAAGGGCATATTTACCTTAACTACGACGATACGTTTGTAATAAGCTACCCATGAAACGTTCTAGCGTAATATATTTGACAAAGGAAGTTAACTTGGCGACGCTTAAAATAAAGAGAGAGAGAGAGAGAGAAAGAGAGAGAGAGAGAGAGAGAGAGAGAGAGAGAGAGAGAGAGAGAGAGAGAGAGAGAGAGAGAAAGAGAGAGAGAGAGAGATATTTAACGTAACTTTAATCATTTTGCAGTGATTTTGTCTCAGTGTCAAGCGTGGAAGTTTATATTGTTGTTTATCACTGGGGCATCATAATGCTGCAAAATATTACGATTGGTGTAGCATCAGGTGTCACATTGTATAGATTATGTTGACCCTTTGCTGCACCAAGTATTTGTGTCAATGTCTTTGACGGATCATTAGATTTAGTAAATCGTTATTATTAATCGTTCTAACATTATTTTGTTAAGTATTGTCGTTGCAGTTGTTTGAGAGATGCATATGATCTCTTTGTTAGACTATAATGGAGAAGCTGAATAATGTTTTAGTATATATTTTCAGAATAGTGGAAAGGAAAACGTGGAGTCTGGTGATCCAAACGTGAGTAGGGCATGAAAAGACAAATCTGAAAATGTAAATAGAAATATATTACTCATATACTACTGATGATTTTTTAAAAAACAATTGTGGAAAATATCTCACACATTCACATATCTGAGCACGTATTTTGTCTTTACAATAATTGATTTGATAACAACTAACCCTGTAATTTAGGAAAAGAATGTCGGTTTAGAATTACTCCATATACATGTGTGCCATTACATGTGCTACTTAAAGGACGAAAAGCTTGAAGCTGTTGGTGAAAGTAATGTTTGAATTAAATTTTTACTCAGAATTTCAACAATGATGAGGTGCATGAGTGTGCGCTGACGATGAATGCACCCACAAACAGAAGGTGTGGGGTTTAACGAGAGGGAGAGGAAGCAACAGAGTTAGAGATTGTCTGCTTTCAATAACCCTTTATGTTTTCAAAATCAAAATAAAAAAATCTACATCTATGTTAGAATCGGGTGCGTTTCCTTAAATTTTAGAATGTGAACCAAGGACGTATTAATCAGAACATTTAATCAAAGATGCATGATAACTTTTAGAGTGGTGCACAAAAATCCAATCATTCCCCCCCAGCTTAAACAACTCAAGGCAAAAATGTATACATTTTTTCACATGATCTCTAACACGGGACAATAAAATGAAGGCAGAGAGAGAGAGAGAGAGAGAGAGAGAGAGAGAGAGAGAGAGAGAGAGAGAGAGAGAGAACGGGAGAGAGAGATTTAACGTAACTTGAATAATTATTTTGCGGTTATTTTGCTACAGTATCCAATGTGGATGTATGTTTATATTAATGTCTAGCACTGGACATCATATTGCAGACAGGCAGTACTATATCCTACTTAGTGCCATTATCCTGACCCCAGGTAGACAAGTCCAACGAATAACCTTTTTTTTTGAGCGCTTCGCGAAGCAGCCTTTGGTCCCAATGTTATAAATCTATCATATAACTCAGCTGGGGTTCCTTACCCACGACCTCACACATCTGTGGCGGATGCTCAAACCATTATGCCATATGAGCTGGCTAATGATATTAGAGAATTGAGAAAGAGACTCACACATATACACACAGAGAGAGAGAGAGAGAGAGAGAGAGAGAGAGAGAGAGAGAGAGAGACACTTCGTAATAATCACCAATTCACCTCAAATATTGAGGTAAATAATCTAAACGTCTAATAGGCTAATCAAGGTTCCTCAATGTATCCAAGTCTTTGCAAACAAGTCCCTTGCATTTCAATTCTTTTAGACGCTATAGAGTACACATGGGACAGAATCATGCAACGACAGTGGGAAATATATCAAATGTTAAAAAATAAGCAATTTGTATTGCATTTACATTGTGAAAAGCACAAATGTCAATATAACAATTGCAATATATATATATTTATATATATATATATATATATATATATATATATATATATATATATATATATATATATATATATATATATGTATATGTTGTTTTGCAAACTAACATAGTCTTTGAAAGGGCAAATATTGAATAACTGATGATGGTGTTTTGAGGTCTACGGATACCATTTTAAAGGCAGAAAATACAAGCCAATAACTAGCATTCATATTAAAATAAGACATACAACAGTTTTTCAAAATAGTAATAATAATAATAATAATAATAATAATGAGTTTTTATAGCGCCTAATTTTTCGAAGCTCTAAGCGTTTTACACCATCAATAATGATATGAATACACTACAGAAAAACAAATGACAAAAACGATGAAATTGGAAACATAAAACCATGCTGAAAACATATAAGATACAAATCACGATTAGGTCTCTAAGTTTTTCCCTGCAGTCGAAACAGGTGTGTTTTAAGAGGACTCTTAAAAGGAACCATTCTGTCATTGTGTTTAATTTCAATGGGCAATTCGTTCCACGTCGCCGGGCCCTGGCATGCAAACGAACGCTGTCCATATGGCTTTGTTTTCACTTTGGAAACAATGAGTATACGATTATCAGAAGAAGAGCGTAAGTATCTAGCTGGTGTGTACACATGGGTGAGGCTGGATCAGTATGTTGGACTGGAATCTGTCATTGAAACAAAGCACAGAGAGCAGCAGAGAGGGTGAATCCTACAACGTTTTCAGACAAAATTTTGATTGAATCATTAAAACGAGCCTTCCTACGATCTTATTTTAACCAAAAAAAGGCGAACCCTACAACGTTTTCAGACAAAAAAATTGATTGAAATCTCCCTACGAAATCATTTTAACTAAAAAAATGAAAACGATTTTTTAATTAATTTTGGTCGCAACTTGTTGTCATACACCCTCTCTGCTGCTTAGTGATTTCATCACTGGGTTAATAAAAATAATAAAATGATTTTAACCGAATATTTGATTGAGTCTTTAGGACGAAAATCATTTATGATTTCACAAACAGACTAATCGCTAACACCTCTTCTTGTAAATCAATCAGATTATTTGACTGGTCGGTGAGTTTGAAATTAATTCTGGTTAATGAATTATTATGGCATCGCATATAGACAGGATTAATTGGGTTTTCAATAATTAAAAACCCTGGAGGAGCTGTTGGTGCAAATGAATAAAGAATATATCCTTGCTGAGCTTGATTTGATCGTTCGAGATTAATTTGATAGCTTCCTTCGATAACATCACACACTAAATTGAGCGCAATCACTGAGGATATATTAACGTTGAACGGAGCGATATGCCTACCACCACCGTCTGGGTCATTATTATGTTTGAGGATTTTTATTTCCCCTGATGCTGTTTTCTTCCACGTATCATGAATTATTTTAAAACCAATATCGATAGCATCGTTGAGAGATTTTTTTAGTTCTGGTACGTTATATCCTGGTAGTTTAAATGTTGGGATATCTTCAACGCGGATTTTATATTGATTTGCAAATCCTGTTCTCGATGTGGGGTTTTTATCATCGAGTATTACTTGAATAATTTGTGAATTAAATACTTCCATATCGTCGATAATTTTGTTGCATGTTTCTACGACGCTGATAAATTCATCTCGGCTGAGAGAGCCGGATTTAAGAGATATTAACAACAGCGATAAATCATTATTCATTGCTGTGAAATTTTTAATGATTTCAGGTTCGTTAACAACATGATATCCATCTATTTTCTTCTCTCTCTCTCTAATTGCGTGGTATATTAAATAAAAAAAATCTTCAGGTATCCTGTATTCTTTATAACTCTTTATTGGATTATCAGGTTTTATTCTGTCGGTGATATAATCAGTTTTTTGTGGTTCGGGTATATCAACGGTTTTACTCTGGGGTGGTAATTCAGGCCATCCTAGTACGGTTCTTATTGAGCTTTGATAGATATCTACTACGTATCCTTCTGTGCTTATTTCGATCGACGACGAGAGCGTCGGCTCATGAACTGTTATAGCGATTTTTGATTCTTTTCCAGTAATCGATTTTATTCTACGTTGCAATTCAGCATTGATTTGTTCGATTTGGTATGACCCTGTTGGTATCGAAACGACGTTCCAGTCTGGAGTCCCGTCGGGTTTATTCTTATTTGCAAACACTAAAGAATTATTGGGTTGTTGACCACTAAATGCAACCGATCTGATATTAGGCCAACTGTGATACATTCGTAGTTTTGCTAGCGCGATTTCGCTCACAGGAACCGGAGAGGGGAAATTCACACTAAACTCGGGTTTCGTAGATGTTATTGATATCATACTCGTTTGTACTGGGTTCGTGTTCTCCACTACTTGTTGAAGTAATTCCATCTGTGTCGTCATTATACTCATGATTTATTTCTAATTTTGGTATCGAGGAATCATAAATACTGACCATCACTGAGAATTCACAATCTGGTAATGTTGATATTATTGAGATCATTTTGTTTTTTGGGTTCGTGTTTTCTGATTCCATCGGTGTTGTCATTGTTATTATACTCATGTTGTCGCTCTAATTTCGATATCGCGGAATCAAAAATACTGACCATCGCTGAGAATTCACTATCTGATATAATCGTATTATCGAGTGACGACGATATCATCAGGGATAATTGCGAGTATGCGGTTGATGCAATATGAAATTGAAGTAAGTAATTCTGCAGTTTACTCTGGCTGCATGATGATATCTTTTTTGCTATCCCGGTTGATATACCCCCGATTGTAGCCACCGCAGAAATGCAAATTGGAACTACGACCGGGGCAATCATTGTAACCGATGCAAGTATTATTCCGGCGCCAGTGAGAACGCTTGACACTGAGTACACAATAACATCAATTGCGGTGATTCTTCGTCGGTATTTTTTTATTTTTATTTGATACTCCTCAGTGAGGGTTTTGAGTCTATTTTGAAATTCTCTGACCTGATCATAGCGACATTGCGTCGATGACAAAGTCATTGTTGTTTATTTTAAAAACACTAGCCTTTTCAATTGTGAAATCCGAACGATTTAGTTATTTACTTAAATCCGCTACGAATTCCAGATACCATGTTACTGATGCCTTAGCCAAACTTTTATCATCGGCTTTTATCGTTAACTGTTCAGTTTTATCCTTGTCGATGATCGTTGAAATCGTATTGTTAGCCCCGGATGAACTCGACGATGATATATTAAATTGAATTGGTGCTACCAGCGTTAATCGATAAATACCCTTGATAGTAGCTGTGATATCTAATTTGTTGTTTGCAGGTGTCCACTCAAATGATCCGTGTTGGATTGTATATACTACGTTATTGGTTTTCTCATGAGGAATTTTTGTTTTTTCAATGATTGTTATCATCCTCGAAAAATCACCTTTGACGGCTTCGATGAAGTTTTTCGTCTCATCGATGGATTTTTTAATATCCGGGAGTTTTATTTCAATTTTATCTAACGGGGTTCCAATAAATTTATCAATGATATTTCTACGAAATGATATAAACTGTTTTCCGTTTTCTTCAATTTTAGATTCAAGTGCTGTTAGTACAACCAAAAAATCTTTTAAATCATCGTTGAGAGTTTTTAATCGATCTGTAATCGTCGAAACGAGTACACCCGGTTTTAGTTTACCCTGATCGGAAAATAACGCGATAGTATCCTCGATTGCGTTTTGTTGTTTAACCAAAATATCATCCAGAGAAATATTACTGGTTTTCAATTTACCCTGATCGGAAAATAACGCAACGGTGTTCTCGATTGCGTTTCGTTGTTTAACCAAAATATCATCCAGAGAAATATTACTGGTTTTCAATTTACCCTGATCGGAAAATAACGCAACGGTGTTCTCGATTGCGTTTCGTTGTTTAACTAAAATGTCATTCAATGACACATCACTGGATTTCAATTTACCCTGTTTGTCTTGAAATACAACTATTTCATTAGGATCAACACTTGTTAAATTTAACGTCTCAGCTATTTCATCTTCAATTATTTTTTTTACATCCTTGATAGAATCAGGTGGTGCAGTGCCATCGGGTTTGGGTTTCAAAGATCTCCCCCAAATATCAATCATGTTATTGTAAAACTCTTTCTCTCTCTAAAAAGCGATTGCTGGTGTAGTCATTTACGACAATATGAGGTGGTTTTCCGCTTGGGTTACTCAAGGAGTTAGAAATAGCGTCAAGGACATTTAATACTTCGCTGCCACATATTGGTGGGTCAATCATCGTTTGTGTTGGTAGCGTAGAATACCAAGTCTTCATTGGAAGGGTTTTTATATACCGCATAAACTCTTTTGGTGGGGCTAATCCATATGAATCGAAATAAACAATCCCACGTGGATCAATAGCGTATGCAACCCAGTGAGTTCCAGGTCCGGTGCTGTTATCTAAATTAATGATTCCGGTTTCAACGCTGTTTGGTTGATGTGGTAATTGATCTTTCATAAAGACACCTCTGAAGTTTTTAATCGCGAGTTTTTTAGCCGCATCCATTAAATCAAAATTGGACATGGGAATCTTCGATTCCTGAATTAATAAATCGTTCCTGGTAGTCTCAGGCCTGATCCGTGAACGGATCTCCCGCTGTACCACGAATACGGGGTTCCTGGTAGTCTTAGACCCAATCCGTGAACGGATCGTCCCTTTTTTTTATATCCTTTCCCAGTTGCCTTCTTTAGTGCCATTCCTGCTGCAGTACCAACGGCTCCTAACGCTGCCGCTTTAGCCACCGCTGGGGCTGCTGCTGCAATCAATGCTGGAATCGCAGCTAACAACGGAAATATACCGCCTGTTTTAATCATATTTTTGATAGCAGCCGCAGAAAGAGTAATCTGAACACCTTTTTTGGCTGCAAGTGCATCATTGAAATGTTTCACCTGACGAGTTGTCAGCGATAGTTTATTTGCACCACCAGTCATTTGATTGGGTTTCAACGTGATTGTGGTTCCACATCGCTTAGCCGATTCTGATTGCAATTTTTTTAATTGACCGGGAGTTAACGTAACACTAATAACACTATATGACATTATACATAATAGATTGATTCTAATTCAATGAAAAATCAATCAAAGATTTTCTACTGGTGCATCTACCACTCTCATTCTTCCTCCAACACCTTCGAGTAGCATTGATTTGTCGCTGAGAATGACAGCAACCGCTCTATAATTATCAATAGCATCAGGCTTATCTACATTAGCTCTAAAGTGTATATCAACGACGGATTGTCTTGTTAAATCGAGATGTTCCAGTGAGAAGTAATAGATCGGATATAGATTTTTAAAATCATATTGTGATATTTGCAAACCAGTATCCACATTTTGATCGCGTGCCATAAATGACAACAGACGATGATACACGCGTGCAATATGATTTTCTGTGTAATTAAGTTGTATATCCTCGGATGGTTCCTGTTGGCCATTTATTCTCAGTGAGACGTCTTTCACACCTAATTGATCAAATATCATATGACTGGAGAGTTGATCTCCAACTCTTTTATTATCTTGTAACGCTACGAATATATGACGTGGCGCAGTAACACCTTGTTTTGATGCTAGATTCCACGTGAATAACCCCTTCAGACTTGATTGTTTAACATCTGTACTCACTGATAACCAACTCAACAACGACTTTCCTCCTTGGTCCATAAATGATAGTAATCTTTCTTCTGCGGTGATTGCTGGAGTCAACACTGGCATCCACAATGATATTTTTGTTAAATTGACTTTACCGGCATCATCATTTACATGATCTGCAGCTGTGTTTGCTGGAATCCTCCAAATTGCGTCATTATCATCACCCTTTCGTACAAGCGATACTGTATGCTTCGCCCCATAAATAACTTTTCGGACGTTTCTACAGAATCCAAATATATGATGTAGTGGAATCGCGCATGAAAATGATTTACGCCCTGCTCCCAACATTGAGTTTCGTGTTGCAGCTCCTAGATTGAAATTGGGGTCGTTGTTTATAATCATATCCTCGACATCAGCATCACTATTATCACGTTTTTTTGGTCGTCTTACAACAAATGGATTTCCATTAGCGCTATTCCTACCATCTTTTGCAAACATCATAGAAGGTCCTGCTGATCTTGTATAATCATCAGAATATCTCGCTAACCCGATTATTGTTGTAGCCACATCAACATCGCGATCTATCGACTCGATTTCCTTTCCATCAATGAGGTATCTTGCACTCTCAAATAATGCCATAATACCATTATTGACAAAACCGACTTGAGTACCAATTGGATATGATGCTCCAGCAGCTGTTACAAGTACTCCTTCTACTTCAATAAACGCTTCACAGGGCAAAAAGTATTTACTGGTATCATGGACTTGAAGTTCAATTCGCGATCGACTATTTGCGTCTATTGCATGATAAGCGTAATATTGATAATCGCGTACAGAATCATCCTTGCCAACTGGGGCGTCTATATCAAACGCCGGATCATGTGATTTTTTGAACATTTTATTCTATTTATCAGAGTCTAAATCGTAAAAATCCGTAGGATTTTCATCGTAAACGATTTTCATCGACGTAGTTTTTTAAAGCCGCTTCCTGCTATCATATTTGCAATATTGCTTTGGTCCCCTTGATTTATCAAGGGAGTTAAAGCCATCGACGCTAATTTTTCGTCTACTGCGTTATTTATAATTCTGCTAACACTTGCAGGCATTTCCGCTGTAGACGGTAACGGTTTCTTTTTTCGTGATTTCACTAATGATGTTAATTTATTCTTCGCAGTTGAAAACGCTTTTCCAGCAAAATCTCCAACAGCACTAATACCCTTATCACGAATAACTTCAATTACTTTCATTCCTAGTTGTTTAGCCAACGGCATCACTTTTGGAGCCATTCTCGCAAATAACCCTGCAATGGTATTGCCTAAACCATCTCCGTAGTATGCTCTATAAACTGGAAACCGTGAATTAACTACGTAGACGGGGGTTGGTTTATCATGATTGTAGTGTATGATCATTATTTGAAATCAGAAACCATTTTTCAATTGGAAACGCTAGCGTTTTTATTTAATCACTGTGATACCCACTTTCCGCTAACTCGTCAATGAAATCTCGATATGTTTTGATATCCATGATACCGCCGGCAAATAACCGTCTACAGATATCAGCTGCTTCATTAATTATTTCCGGTGAGTTATTTCCAGCTCGGAAACCTCCTACAAGAACTTCTAATCGTGATATATCATTGATAACACTACCAGGACATGAAATCTTTAGATTTCCACTCTTTGAGTTTCCAATCCTTGGATTTTCCCTCGAAGAGTTTCCACTGGAATCTTGCAATCCATTTCCGCTATAACCAGTTGCTTCATCCTGTTTTTCTAAATCGGCTTCTTGTAATAAATAATCAAGAAGATTATCATCAGGTGGTAGTTGTTGTTTTTTAGGAGAGTAGACTACTTTCTTTGCAGGTTGCTGTCGCTTTCCTCGCAATTTTTGCGGTTTTTGTTGTTGTTTAAACTCTTCGTATTGATTATACACTTCGCCCACCTCATTGATATATCCAATGTATGATGCGTTACCCTTCTTCTTAATTCTACCTGTTTTTTCAGTTTTGATTTTGTAGAATATATCAGCCCAGTGAGTTATATCTCTAACAAAGTTATGATGTTCTGGTTTCAACAAATTTTTCCTGTTTTCATAAGTCGTAACAACAAGCGCAGGAATTTTTGCTAGTTTAGTCTCAATGATTGCTGCTAAACCCGCCTCGTTAAATATCACGCGTAAATCATCTACTATTTCTTTTGATTCCATTTGTTTTGTTTGTTCAGTTTGTTCAGTTTTCGCTGCTATTTTTTCAAGTTCACCAATAACAGATTTTCCCGTCTCGGGAACATCTCCCAGTATAGCACGCTCTATCCCTTTCGTTGCTGTGGTTACTGGTTTAAACAATTCTTCGGATCCCATAGCAAAATCAGTCTGAAGACTCTGTCGTTGTTGTAGTTTATTCCGTACAGAGTCACGAATTGGTACAAATCTCCTGATTGCATCCAGTCGTTCACGAGCCAATCGGGTTGTTAATGCTTCATTGACCATTATTTGAAATCGCAAACAATTTTTCAATTGCAAAACAATTTTTCAATCCGACCTAACAGACGAAAACACTTTTTGTTACATGTCAGACATGTCGGATGATTTTTAACACGATCACGGAAGCGTTTTAACAGCGTTATCAATGATGTGGAAAGTATCAGAGTTACTAATAAAATAATTATTTTTAATTAATACTGATAGTTTCCACACTCTCAATCTGATATATCATATCGGGAAAACCATCCATTAACGGCCTATCGATTTGACATTTTTAATCAAAAAATGCTAAAAAAAAAATTAAAATCTCTATAAGGGACGGTCACAATCAAATAATGATAAATGGTTGGTCAATCAAAATTGTTCATTTTCTTGAATTAACGCCCGTAGGTTTCTAACTTTAGAATTAACCTCCTTTTTCAATTCGTATTCGTACCCCAATTCTTTTCGTATTCGTTCTACGATGGTATACAACGGAGCGAACACACTTACGTCACTGGAAAATGCGAGAGAGTCCTTAATAGAATTCTGAATTCTTTTGATGAGCGCATACTTCTTTGGTAGCATATACTTGTTAGTGCTAACTCCGTATTCTATGTCCTGAAAATCAGACATGATTTGATCAGGATTTAACCCATCTGATAGTTCAATATCCCAACCTTTCAATTTTGAAATCTCGGATATGATGCTATTCATGTTTTCAGAATTCATTATTCTATAATAATGATATATTTCTAAATGAAAAATATGACGCATTAGACATAACTAAATCGAATTTTCTGTCCGGTCCCTTTTGAAATAGCCGATCGACAAACCCCCTCTGCAACATATCGTACTGAGGGTCTACAAATATTGAAATACTTGCCGGCTTCATATATTGATTTAAATACTTTTTCTTCGTTAGTTATCGTATTCAAAGATTTCACAGGTCTCGCTTTTTTCGAGTATTTCCCAGTCCCCCCTCGTTTGGTATTCTCACTATGTGTGATTGCTTGAAGATTTGATAAGGAATTGTTCTTCGGATTAGAATCAATATGATCAATAACAAAACCATCTTTGATCAATCCATGGAAACATTCATACACGAAACGATGATTGTAATATTTCTTCTTTCCAACAGTAAAGAACAAATACCCCATACCATTATCCCACCCAACTGGGTTCTTCAGTCTACGGTTTCTTACAACACCATCACTGGATGCTTCATAATTTGTACTCACAGGGTGCTGTCTGAATTCTTGGGTCATTCGTATACTATACTATTTGTCTAATTCATTGACTGACCCATTGCAGTGATTCATTATACATAAATCTTTCATTTAGACACTTGTTTTTAGTATAGCATGAAGGAGTTCAAGAGATTGACTTCGAAAAATGCTGAATTCAATGCTGATAAGGAGTTTAAGAGATTATTGAAAATCAGTCCTAGATTTAATCTCGATAGACCCAAAAAACGTAACAAACGTCCAAGAGAGGGAAACATGAAAGAGTTTAAGAGATTATTGAAAATCAGTCCTAGATTTAATCTCGATAGACCCAAAAAACGTAACAAACGTCCAAGAGAGGGAAACATGAAAGAGTTTAAGAGATTATTGAAAATCAGTCCTAGATTTAATCTCGATAGACCCAAAAAACGTAACAAACGTCCAAGAGACGGAAACATGAAAGAGTTTAAGAGATTATTGAAAATCAGTCCTAGATTTAATCTCGATAGACCCAAAAAACGTAACAAAATCAATCCTAGATTTAATCGCGATAAACCAAAAAAAACGTCCAAGAGAGATTACCCCTGGAAAGATGCTCAATTCAATCTCGATATAGTTTCTAATACACCAAAGAATACAATTCTTGATAAAGCCATGATTAGTAAAATCAGAGACTGTTTTAATGAATTCAAGCGTGATGGAGCATCTTATTGTTGGTCAACATTTCGAATTGATGGTGTTGTTGATGCTACCATGACTGATGAAAAAGCAGCAGTGATAATTTCACGTGTTGGGGAAAAACGGCATTTTTTCCGAATCAAATTCATTATCGAAGTCGATGGCAAATGGATTATTAAGGATAAATTTGAACCAATCCTCAAGAATAAAAAAGCTGTCATTGTGAGTAGAGATTCCAAACCAGGGATTCTAACCGGCATTGATAAACCATACTACGAAAGATCTTATCCCGTAACAGCAATGGTTTATGGGATATATCCGTTAAATGATAAACCCGATATCGCAAAACTAGCTCCTATGAAATATTCGTCAGGGCTTAATTGTGTAGCAGAACGAATAATAGAACACTTCACAAATGCATCCCGAGGAAATAAACTAACTGATCTGCGACGTAGGAAAATAACCGAGTGGGAACTGACAGTGAAACAGCATGGTGCAAAGATTTCTGATATAGCTAAATTAGAAACATCATTACGATTCCCAATAACCGTTATGACGATAACCGGAGAGGTTTTATACGAACCGAAATATAACAAAAATGGAGCCCCAATACAGATTATTGATCATAACAAACACGCGTGGACACCTGCGGTAACAATATTTCCACGAGAACGAACCGTGAAATATATCCCTAAGGAGTTCGTCGGGGATGTTTTCTATGAAGAGAAATTATTCGATGCTATTCATATGTTGTGTAAAGATGATCCTGTGTCAGTGTGGTTACTTAGAAGTGATGAAGAATTCGATCAATTTGTAAAACCAAATGGTGAATTATATCGCATTGAAGAATTAGATAACAGAATGAGAAAAATCGCTAGTGATTTTTCACCGCAGAATTCCCATGAAAAACTACTCACGGATAGTTTTACTATTCCATCAGTGGTAGCTCACTTCGCAAGAGAAAAAAACTCATGGCGTCCAACACGAAGTGATTTTCTCGAGGATGTTAAATTGAGTTGCGTCGAATTTGGTCATGGAGGACTGTGGAATACGAAATACTCACGTGATGGTATGATTTCAATTGATATATCCGCGTGTTATCCCGGAAGTTTTCTCGGATATGGGGAATGCGCTGAGTACTTCAAACGATTTGGACACCCCACGCATGAAATGACTCGTGTTGCGATTAATGGACCATTGCCTGATTTTGATTTAACCGGATTCGCTCGTGTGATATCATTCGAATTAGCTACAGGGTTACATCCGTGTAGTTATGTTTGGCTCGGTAGACACCTATCTGAAAAACACTGGATGCCAATAGTGCTATTGAGATATATGATTGATTGTGGTATGCTAATATCGTTGATTGTTTCCGAGGCTATTATATGCTATCGAGCTCAGAAAGAAGTTTGGCTACCACAACCCGATCTAGATAGAATAATCAACGAACTACGAAAACAGTTTCCAGATTTCAGTGAAGAAGAAATCATAAATTGGTCTAAGAAGTTATTTGAAATTAAAAAAGAACAAGCAAAAGATCTCGGAAGAAGAATAATCGGTAAATTTACCCAGGGTGGACGATACGATAACGCGAAATACTCTTCGCGGTTGATCATAGATGTCGCTGAATACGATTTTATTGTAGCGGATTTAATGAAACAGGGAAAACTTGTATCCCGTAAGGATGCTTTTCTATCCAATGGTGAGAAATTAGGTACGGTTGTTACCTACTGTGATGGATATAATTCCCAGTACACACATTTGAGAAGTTCAATGTTAGCCTATGCTTCTATTAATCTATTTTCGATGATAAATAGATTTCCTAATACCGCGGTTAGAGTAGCCACTGATTCGATGTATATACACAATAAGTACAAATCAGCTGTAGCGGCATTCACAGATCCCGAAGAAAATTGGGGGCGTTGGCGATTTAAAAAGGAGATGCTACATGAGTATTGGGAATCCGCAGACGTTGCCATGGATGATAAATATCTTTGTTGTAACCGTATTGAAATTCAATCAGAACTTTCTAATGCACCACCGGTATCTGATCCAGTATGTAGATACAAGACAGTTTATTTAAACGGCTGTGGTGGGTCAGGAAAGACAACTCGTGCAATTGAATTATATCGTGGTGGTGGAAATACTTGTACTTCTACTAACATGATTGTGCTAACACCGACTCATAGACTCGCCAGAGAGATGATACAACGAGGGGTAAATGCTTGCACTTATCACAGCTTCTTTCGATGGAAGGGTGACAAATGGACTCCTGATCGAATGGGTGATAAATTCATTCCTGAAATCATAATCTGGGATGAAATATGCACAGTGTCATTAGATGTATTAAAAACATTTCTTGAGTGGTTGTTAACCAAAAACACAAAAGTCGTCATGTGCGGGGATCAAGGCCAACCACCACCATTTGTCGGTGCATCTCCACATGAATGGCTAAAGGGTTTTGTAGACTACTATGAAGAAATCACCACTGATTATAGATCACTTGATGAACGATTACGAGAATTTAAGAAACTAATTAGATTACAACCGGATAGAATCCAATGCGAAATAGCGCGTGAAGTGATTTCAGAAACTCCAATGAATGATTTCTGGGAAGCGTGGAGACCAAACGATTTGATCATTGCAAGTAGAAAAATAGTCAGGGATACACTTCAGATGAAGTTATTTGAATTGCATAAAGAAAAATTTGCAACGCTTCCAGTACCCCTTTGTTATAGGCCATCGGATACACGAAAACAGAACATCGAAGTTGATATTCCAGGACAGAATGAAAAACAAATTCTGGTATTAAATGATATTGTGCTGGTTGATATCAATGTCGTTGAAGATGCATTGCGTGCTAATAAATCCCCGTGGACGCTAGGATACGCAGCAACAATACACTCTTCACAGGGATTGACTATATCGGATACAATTGTTTGGATGGTAGATAATCGCATCGAATGGTCAAATTTAGTCTATCTCGCAGTCTCCAGAGTACGAAAAATAAATCAACTTCGAAGAGTTGTCCTCGATGATGAAATCATTGGTGATGATAATGACACAACAATAAGTGATATTGATGTTAGCATCATTAATAAAAAACTCTCCGGTTACAAACAACAAGACAAAAAAAAACAACGAGAATTTGATATTGATGCTAAATTAATAATCACTTTGAAGAAACAACAGAATAATCACTGCGCGAGTTGCAATTGTATAATGCGTTGGCAGTATTCGGATAAGGATCCTCGCCAATTCACCGTAGACAGAAAAAATAACAATCTCGGTCATGTCAGAAATAATGTGATGTTGACTTGTCTTGAGTGCAATAGACGCAACGGCGCTAGTTAAGACCATGCGGTGGCAATTGAGTATCCTCGGGAATCACTTGCAGTTGTTGTCGAGTAAATCCTCGCTGAGGAGCAGTTGAATCCAGTTTATAGATTGCTGGTCTACCAGTTGATCGTGTTATACTAGATATCTTATGCGTAGTGACGCTCCAAATAGGATCAGTAGCCCTTTTTCTACCCCCTTCAAGCTCTCCTGGTTCGTATAAGTACCTCACAATGACATTACTACCAAGAATTGGTTGGGAAACGCTAGCGTTTCTAGGGAAATCTTTTTGTGGTTGTACGGGTATTGACTTCTTTTTAATCGCGTTGATAGGTTTCATGTTGATTGTTCTAGTAATCTCGTTATTCAGTGCAGTAATCACAGATGGTAATCTTTTAACCCATTCACTGGATCGCTTTTCTTGAATGAATTCTTTTGCGTATTGATATCCAAATAACCGCTCAGCAATCGTCCGATTAAATCGTTCTACAATGGCCTGATCGCGATGTAGCGCAGTATGCCCTCGTCGTATGGTGACATTATGATGTTTCATTGTAGATAACACTGCACCCTGAAATTCCTTGCCAGGATCAACCTGCAATAGATTTGGCCAGTGCAGAGGACCTCGTCGATAAATCCTTTCAAATGCAGAAGCGACTTCAGTGGCCGATTTTGTTTTCAGCGGTTCTGCTTCTTTGTATCGACCCGCAACATCAACTACGGTTAGCGCATATTTGTAACCACGATCATGTGGCAGAAATAATATATCAGCCTGATGAACTTCATTAGGAGCGGTCACATCAAAATGCGAGAATTGAATTTGTTTAGGCGGTGGTAGATAAATTTGCCATAGTGCCTGTTTGGATAACCAATGAGCCGCAGTGGTTTTTTTCACTTTTGCAGCACTAGCGAGTTTACGGACTGCTGATTTACCCCTCCAGTATCCTCTTGGGGAATAATAAATTGATTCCATATTATTAATTACCAGCACCTAACATCAATTTACTTTTCATAGCCGATTTTATCAAAAATGAAGACAATTTTTCTTTGAAGGATTTATCAGGAATAGCATTTAACGCATGAATTAATTTCACATCTGCTAGATGCCTGTGTTGCAGATTGCTGCTTTTATAAGCAACATCATGAAGGTGACAGGCCTTATCAATGGCGTTTATTGGTTCTTCACCGGGGTTGGGTTGATTTTGACTATTGAGTCTGATATCAAGTCTGGTTCCCGGTCCACAGTAGCTATATCCTGGGAGGTGCTTTTCTCCGGGGTACTTTGCCCATGGGGTTCCAGGGAGTTTTGCTAATTTGGCTGCGATATCACCTCCTCGTTTTTTTTAAAATCAGATTTCATAGACACAAATCTAAATTTCTTTGTACCACATTGCACGCATTTACCAGAAAGCGCTGATCGGTTATTTTTAGTTGTAATCGTCGTCACATCATCTGTGCCAGTACGCGTTTTACACTTCACACAATATAGATCCATAATTTATGTATAGAGATATGGATATAATTGATTTTTCAGCGACTAAAACAAGAGAACCAATTAAGCATCATGCAGCGCTACCAAACTCTATCCGGATGATTATAATCGGGCCATCTGGATCCGGTAAAACGCAATTGTTGCTCAATTTAATAATGAGATGGATGAAGTGGGATAAGTTGTATTTAATTGCCCCTAGCGTAGATGATCAACGATGTTATGAAGTGTTAAAGGATTTTAACGAGAATGCATCAGAAATTAAGGGTGAGAACGCCATTGATTTTATAACCGATATCGATGAAGCACCGAGTATTGATGATATTGATGGAGATATTAACAATTTAGTCGTATACGACGATATAATGTTGGATAAACAAAAAAATCCTGCTAGAATATTTTCCCGTGGGCGTCACAAAAACACTGACGTGATATATGTCACTCAACGCTACACTCAGGTTCCAAAAGTGATCAGAGATAACTGCAATTTATTGTCTGTATTCAACGGAGTTGATACTCATACGCTACGAAATATTTGGCAGACATGGTGTTCTGATATGGACTTCAATCAATTTCGAGATTTCTTTAGTCATGCTCAGTCGACTCCGCACGGATTCGCAACAATAAATTTACATGATCCTCGGACACGATATCGTATCGGACTTGATCAAATATTCGGTTAAAATCATTTTATTATTTTTATTAACCCAGTGATGAAATCACTAAGCAGCAGAGAGGGTGGATGACAACAAGTTGCGACCAAAATTAATTAAAAAATCGTTTTCATTTTTTTAGTTAAAATGATTTCGTAGGGAGATTTCAATCAATTTTTTTGTCTGAAAACGTTGTAGGGTTCGTTTTTTTTTGGTTAAAATAAGATCGTAGGAAGGCTCGTTTTAATGATTCAATCAAAATTTTGTCTGAAAACGTTGTAGGATTCACCCTCTCTGCTGCTCAGAGAATAAATTTTGTGTTTGATTCTGTATGGAAACGATAGCCAGTGTATGGTACAGAACAGGGGTGAAGTGTTCTCTGTTCGTGGTACTCTAAAGATGATCCGAGCAGGTGTGTTTTTGAACTGATTGAAGTTTCTGGAGTAAACATTGTGACGAACCAGACAGAATTGAGTTACAATAGTCCAGTCTTGAAAGTACTAATGAACACACAAGTGTTTTAGTGGCATCAACTGAATGATATTTACGAATGGAACTGATGCGTCTCAATTCAAGATATACAGCCTTGCATAACTTCATGGCATGTTGGTGCAATGTGAGAGTACTCTCTAGAGTAACGCCCAGGTTTCATACTGACTGTGAGAATGTGATGTTGGTGTTGCTGATATTTATTGTTTGAGGTAAAGGATGTGAATGAGCAAGTCTTTGTGTTGTAATCAGAATAGCTTCAGTTTCATCATCATTCATCTGCAGCTTGTTACGTGTCATCCATGATTTCACATCAGAAATGCACCTCTCTACTCCATGGATGGTAGCATGAACTTCAGTTGGATGGCTAGAATTGTACATTTGGGTGTCATCAGCATACAACTGGTGCGACACTGGTTGATGATCTATGATACTTGAGAGCGGCTGAGTGTACAAAATGAAGAGAACAGATCGATGTGGAAAACCACAACGTACGTTTCCTATGAATAATCCCCAAAAAGATGATAATATATCCAAATGTAGAAAAAGAGAAGTTAATTTTGATAAAACAGGTTTGTAATCTGGCTACAATTATGTGATCAACATTTCCACTGGTGGTACTTTAAACTGATCGTAACGATGAAAACGTAATTATGTAAATGATACGGACGTAAAAACTAGGAAACATATTATTTTGGACTTCATGCAGAGTACATTTCTGTTCCAACGACTAACGTTAACGTGCCTCTAAACTTAAAAATGAGATGATGTATATGTATTTATAATATTTAAATACATAGGTAATGCTCTATAACGTCAGTTGTTAATGAAGTGTTAAAATAATTATATCTTTTGAAATGTCCACAAAGTCCAGAAAGATACTTTCGTCTAAAGCAAATTAAAATATGTAAAGGGATTTGGATTTCTGAAATTGATTCAAGGTTCTTTGTTTTAGTTTTATGCATATATTGTATCTAAAGAGTGTATGCATGTGGAATAAGTTTGCATGGATATTAAAGCGTTCAGTGCATTTAAAGACCGTGCTGTCTTTAAATTGATAACAGAAAATGATTTACCTTTAAATACACATTACAAATGGCTGCATTTGTCATCTATGTTGATAGAAATGTAATAGCTAAAGTATATAAACTGATTAATTATAATAACACTATTAGTGTATAACGTATATACTACCAAATGCAACAAATGTCCTACTCTGTTTTGAAAGCTTAGGTTTGATTGTTGCAACTTGGATGGCGAACATAATCTAAATTACAATTTTGTTTTGCGTTAATATTATACATACGCATTATTCAGTGGTACACAAATCATTGTATATTTATTCGTCCATTTATCTACTAGTGTACACATATTTGTATGTACCACAATATTAAGTATATCCTATATTTACCCAAAACGAAACATGGCTCCTAAGCACTCATTATGTTAACAACTCTATGGATGAATCCGCTTAATAGTTTACTTTTAGTATATACACAGTCATATGGTAGAGAAGAAAGAAATGCCGGCACCTATCGTTTCACATTCTAAATCCACACTTATTTGGATCCATTAATTTGGCCAATGCACAAATTAGCTAAATGTGTGTGTTGTCAGACATTTCCGGTTTTCTAAAGGTAATGTGTTTGCATGTTTCATGATGATAGTTAAATTATTGCATCAATTACAATTATTGAATATAATAGGGTCAATTATGTTAGGATCTTTATGTAGCCTACCGTTAAATGATGAATTTGCACCCTCTAATATAGTGCATCAAAGTTATAATTGCACATTATATTATCATGTATGCATCATATATATATAATTTGGGAATAGATACGATATGAACGCATATTGTTTTTTTTTAAAAAGTCGCCTTATACCATACGTCCGTTTATCATCTGCGACGTTTAAGAATCAAACCCATATTTCATGGTTTGATGTTTGTCTTTAAATTTACCAAGAAATACTTAGTGAAGTTATCTGATATTCAAAAACAAATCCTGATAATAATGCTAAAGCTACAGGTTTAATCAAATATAAGCTGTTAATTATTCCAAGACAAAAGTATAAAATGACAAATATAACAGAGGTTTCCATTTCAATCATTTATATAACAATTGTTGTTGAATGTCTGATACAAATGTTCAGTCACATATATCCGCCAATCTGTTTTCAGCATTTAATGTTCACAATAGATCTAAACTTCGAACTCAAGAATGATATCAAGGATATTTGGCGAAAGACAACCCTTGAACTGAAAGGAATTGCAGCTGAGGTACATATTTTATTTATTTTACTTTCATGCAACTCGTCATTATCATCATAACATAAAATTGTTTTTTTAATTTGCATACATTTCAGTTATTTTATTTGTGTGTATGTGGTCGCCGTTATCTAGTCTATAGTAGAAAGATACGATATATTGCGCGTACTGTATAATTGAAGGTATGCGTGCAAGAAAAATATTTTTGCTGAGAACTCTCTGGTCTTTGTATTCTTTACAGACAAACAGAAATTGTTTCAGAAATATTTCACGTTGAAGAAAGGAGATGGCACGAAATTATATTTCACAATTGTTTATATTATTTATGCATTATGGAAAACAGATAGGCACGAGTTAATAATGCTTTCTCCAGGGCATAAATTCGTAGAATTATAGTTTTAGATATTAATCCAAGTTAAGTAACATACGTCAAGGGCTGCATAAGAATTTGAAACAATACATTTAATTTGAAAAGAAGGCGATTTTAGGAAAAAGTAAAGAACGAGTTCAGCCAGCACGAAAACGTAAATTGTCATACAAATGAGAAGATAAGTGGACGAATATTACCGGAAAAGTACCATCGTTTCTGTCGGACGTAGCTATGCATATAAGAACCCACATATTGCTTCTAGAGCATTTTTGAGAACTGTATTACCAGTAGAACTAGGTTTCAGCAAATGCTACTTAGATTTCGCTTCTCAAACTTTGATGATTTGTTTACAAATTTACGAAACAACCCTAGTATCGCCGAAGTCTATTTCATCTTCTTTGATTTTCGTTAGAAATGTATTCATTTAATTTTCTTGAGTAGCTGAAATTAAAAAATAATAATATCACATTTAATAACAAAATGTAGCCTACCACGAGTCATCTAATATAAATAATGTCTGCCCTAATATGACGGTTCTATCTGATGATCTCTTCAATTCTGTTGATTGGTTTTAAATACAACACCAATGATCAAATTGTTTCGAAAGTAAAGGTGCATTTATTGCTTCTTAACACTTTGTAATTTTGTGAACTTATTTTAGCAACTCTACTCGTTAATCGAAACATGTCTGGACATGCCGTTTACTGTCCTGCCATCCCCATCAAAGTACTTAAAGAGATGTTTCGACCTGTGCTGGAAAATGGGATTCCAAGAAATGCCACTTCACCTGGAGGGTGTTGCCGAGATGGATGCCTATGCTGGGAAGAAGTTTGATAAAGACAAGTTCAGAGCTTATACACGTTCTGGGAGTCATATTGCTTTTGTTGTGTGGCCAACACTGTATCTGTATAAAGGTGGTCCAATTCTTGTCAAAGGTATAGTGCAGTGCTGCTCACCTATTGAAGCAACAAATGAAAAGCCTTCTTAACTATTATTGTTCGAAGAAAGACGAGAATGCTGATTGGTTTGATTACTTTTTTCTTTGTTAAAAATATTAATTACCAGTGCTGTGGTATTGTTTTGTTTGATATATCCGTTATAATATTTATACTTATGAGATCATGCAGGATTTTACTTTACAGACTTGTTTTAAAACACGTTTAAATCAACTGCATATTTGAACAGCCTTAATCGTATTTGTTAAATCATAGGTTCTTATGCCAGAGGATTTGTAGAATATCCTAAATGTAAACTGTGGATCCAATGGAAAGAATATTGTATACAGATCAATAGCCATTTCTCCCTAAAAATGTACTTGAAACAAACGCCAGTAACCTGAGATTAAAATTCGAGAAAGCCAAGTATTGTATGTATTACCTCTCGAAACTAATCTTCGCTTTCTTATTGTGTGAGATGTCATAAACCTACAACCACAAATGCATCAAAGAATTATTTTTTTTAATGGTTATACAATGTATAACTGGCTGATTAGATATAATTTCTAAGAAAGACATATAGACTAAGGAACTTCCGATTCCAAATTGTAATGACTATAAGGGATTTTCAATGTAAAATATACTGGGCACAATCTTCAATCGCGCTTAGCGTATTACAAGCAATACAAGAATCACAAATATATATGAATTTTTAGTAAACGGAATAAGAGATATAACTCGTGTTTAAATCGCAGGAAAATAGAAATAGGCACATGATAGTGGAGAATAATATTGGAAAATTAGTCACCCCTGTATTGCCTGCAGCAACATACGTGTGTGATAGAGAAACGAGAAAAAGGGTACCCAATACCAACTAATGTCCATATCATATCACTTACACTGCACTCCTTACATTGTGTGTGTGAGAGAGAGAGAGAGAGAGAGAGAGAGAGAGAGAGAGAGAGAGAGACCGTTTATGCAAATTTGGTAGCCTATTGTTATGAATATATCCACTATATATATCTTAAATATTGTACTGTTTTGGGTATCCTTTCTGTCTCGGCAAGCACATCGCTACATATGTCATACATCATAGTAAGACATTACATGCTGGTAATTTAACTGGTGTATTGATTAAAAATGTATATAAATCATACAGCATAAGTTTTATATATAATATGTGAAATGATACGTCGACGAGAACATACAATGTGTTAGCAAAGTGATTGAATGGAATATAAACGGACAAGAGTTATGAAATTAAAATTCAAATTTTAATCACGTATACCTATGAGAAAATAATTTATTTTTCAGACGTTAGGTCGGACTGTTTTCACATCTGAAGAATGTGGATTGTTAAGTTTGATTTATCCCATGTATAATGTATTTTTCATTTATTATCTTATTAACGATTTCAATAGATCACACGCACACACACAGACACACACACTCACAGACATACACACACATATTTGATAATGATGTGTATAGGACATCTAACAAAATATGTGATAAAATGGATTCCTTGTTTGTCAATTAACACATGAATAGCATTTCATGCTTTCTGTCTTTAATATTTGTGTTGCTATAATAATTGTGACTTGTCCCGATTTTATAACTATTTGATGTGAATAAATGAACGTAATATGACTTTAACATACATTTGTCTTTATAATGACTTGTTTATTGTCGGAAAGATATTTTCATAAACAGCCGCATTATTCTTGCAGCTTTTAGTTGAAGAAAGTGTTGATTCTGACAACGGAAACTACTGGTTGTTTCATATTCAAGACCTACTAAGCTGACCGATTAAAGTTGCGAGTGTTGCCGCATCCAGTAGAAAATATTAACTTACTGCACAATGTGATGTAGATAATACAGTTACAGTTCATTTACACACTGATTTAATTGTATTGAGGGTACGAAACAATGATTCGAAACATACTTATCAAGAACAAGGAATGAAACTGCTGTCCTGCGAAAGGTATCAGATTCGTTAGTTTTTAAATGAATACTATAACAAAGGAGGAATTATGTGGGACAGTGGGGGGGGGGGGGGAAAGGAGAAAATAAATTGTCATTATAATGCTAATAAACACATTACGCGGACCTTGGATAATTTTACCTGTATGGTCCGCTTGGGAGACAATGCAAGTTTAACATGGGGATAACACATGGAGACAACAGGTTTACAGTTGAGAATGGTCAATGGAAAATGTAACACAGGTGACGTCATAGAGTTTATAGGGACAAGAACGTCTTTAAGGAGAAAAGGATTTATAGTGATATAAGAGTTGCATACGGACAAAGGGTTTATGGGGGCAAAAAATACATATACAAACGAACAAATAATACTTTCACAACCCCAACAGTTCAAATTATGGCATCAGTAGAAGTGCGAATCTTTTTGAGGCAAATGAGTGGCCCTGTAAAGGGACATTGTGTTTCTTCTTCTAGCTCAACCATCTTTTCAGTCTTTGGAGGAAATTTGTTTCCATCCTACATTCGTCAGGTATCCTGTCTGGAATCGGATGCTACTAAACATTTCGTGGATCTGGACCCAGCTGTTATTGAGACTGTTGACATATTCCTGATTTTCCTTATTTTTATTTTTGTTTCATTTCTTCGCCCATGTAGATTGATCTTCACTGTTTATTCATTCATCACGTTCCTCATAATACTCTCAGGTCTATTTAAGGCGTTGATTCCCCTTTGTGCACTGATCATGCTTAGGTAAAACGAATCGAAGTAGGCCTCAATCTTATTTTTTTTAAAAAAAATATTTATTTATACCATCCATTCCATCACCGTTTTCATGTGTCCCACTCTACAATATCCCAATGTTAAGATCCAGTGTATCTTCATTGTTTCCTCTTCCTCTACTTTATTGACAAGGCTCCCTGTATTTTGTTGAATGTCACTTGTCTTGTTTTGCCACAGAATGTAGCGTGTCATATGAAATCCAAATGAGTATATATCTTGTCTACAATATATTCCACTTCCACCATCCAATGTCAAGCTTCTTGTAAATCAAGCATTGATCCATTGTAATGCTACTAGTGATGCTGCTGCTACGAGCATGATGGGTAAAATCACATCGATGATAGTGTGACATAAATAAATAAATAAATAAATAAATAAATAAATAAATAGATAAAAACATACATAAATAAATATATACCCGAAGGCTGACTAGCAGGCACATATTTGCATATAAAGGAATGCGTTTCTACCCATTAACATATATGCGTACATACCTGCATGCATATACATAAGTACATAGGGAGAGGGGGGTACAGTTATAAGAAAATGGTCACATCAAACAGAAAGACGCTCGTAAGACTCAAACACGTACAAAAGTCAATATGTCGATGAAATTCGATTTATCTTGGACAGAACGGTTTTGCTCATTCATTTCCCGTTTAAATTATAGTGAGTATGGCGCTCTAGCGAGGATGGTGCATATATATATAAATATATATATATATATATATATATATATATATATATATATATATATATATATATATATATAAATATACATATATATATATATATATATATATATATATATATATATATATATATATATATATATATATATATATATTGTTACGTGCTTAGGCTCGAATAAGCAGCAACACAGAAAGAGTGAAAACAAACAAGCTTGTAAAACTTTAACAATGAATTTATTAAGTACAATTATTTTTATAAAGTAAATAAACGTACGGTTTTAGAGAATCAAATACAACATTAATCCAATATAGAATTCACAAAAATAATCCACTAATGGAATTTCAAGAGTCCTGATAAATAAATGTTCTAATAGTTCCAGGTTCGAATCTTGACGATGTAATCCAAAATGGCTGACAATGTCACGTGATGCAGTTCTTATTTATAATCATCCAAATGAATATCATAAACAGAAAAACACAACTACTAACTTTATAAGCCCAGATTCTACTAAAAAATTAGCTTAAAAAACACAGCTATATATATGTAATTCCCTCGTAAACAAAATAGAATCATGTGATTCTGGAAGGTCATAGAAAGAAGCTACCTTCACCAAGTCACGTACTAAAAGAATGATCTAGAAGAAAATAAGCCACGCATAACTTAAAATAAAAAGTTATTCTAGAAATTAACCAATAGTTTTAGAAGCTTGTTGACAATGTCTAAAGCAGGGTCAGGAATTAGGTCAACAAGCCAAGGTCAAAAACTTGTTTACAGTTAAAGGATGGTCAGCCTGAACTTTCCGAAATAATTTCCCAATTAATGAATATTAAACCCTAAATGACAAATTTGGATTTGACAAAATAAATAATTTAAATCCAATAGCCGTAACAATATACAGGCGAAAGCACGTGCTCTTTCGAAATATGGAAACAATTGCGCGAAAATCTGACTGTCTTATATAAATTTATGCCGGTCACCATAAATACCTAAACACGTATCCTCATTGTAACTGCTGATAATATAGTATCGATTTTAATTGCATCTCTATATGTGTGTGTGTGTGTGTGTGTGTTTTAAGATATACAATACATACAGAACCTATACTTGCGAGTATGTAACTCGTTCTTATGGGTTTTCTTAAAACAAACTGCTGACAAGAAAGTACACTAAAACAACATGTCTTTTTGAACTTTTCTCTTTCGTCTTGGTTGTCTTGCAACACCTAACAAGGTAGTAAAAGCAAACTGTTGGTCGAAACTAGAACTAACAATTGATGTATGCTATCAATCAGTACAAAACAACTTGAGATACTTTGACTGTCGGCACCTGTAAAGTTAAAGTTATGCATCTGAATTCGTCCGGTAAGTAACAAACGCAGTCGTTTTATTTTCCAACAATGTGTCCACTTTAGTAAGATATTACTATTCAGGTTTATGTATGCTACATATATATACAATAAAATAGGAAATTCAATGAAGGTAAACATGATGTCATAATGTCTAGTATTCCATGCAACTCAAACGATTGTACAAGTAAAGTCTGCTTATATTTTGACAGCATAATATGTACCTGCTAAGAGAATATCATTTCATGACGTCAATATGAATGAGTTACCCGCTGATTGAACATAATAGACTATTTTTACAGCTAAAAGACAAATGATTTAAATTAATATTAGATGCCCACATAGTGGGAGACGAAATGAGTTCGATTTGCCAATGAATGTTTGCAACTACATGCGAATAATTTGCTATGTTTAAGAAAACAATCTACATAAAACATGTACTTTTAGTGTCTGTTTGTATTTCGTCGCTTATTTCAGTTTTCCTTGGGACTATATCAAAAGACCTTTTAATTGTTTTTTACACGTCCTTTCTATTTGACAGCGTATTGAAGTCTTGAAAATCATTTTTATTTTCATTATTTTAAAATCTATTTAAAATGCATAAATATAAATAAATCCAGTTTTTCAGTTGAAAGGTGAACATCCGATATTTCACAAGGATGAGTATAAACTCTTATCTTTTCTTAGGAATTTGTCCGCAGACTTGTAACAAGTAATGAAATGAAACAATTTTGATAGTTATTTTGACACTTGTTTCACAAAATATAAAATAGATTGCAGAGTTTCTATCCTTTCGCTTTAGGTTAAAATTTTATCTGGTATAGTAATTTTGTTAAAAATATAAGTACTCTCATTTTTTTATGTGCATTCAAAGGTAGAAACCATCGGTAAACACCAATGTACTAGTCTTATATGGGAAATTTGCCTGCAGGAAAACCTTGCTTATTTGTTAAACAGATAAACTTTAGTACATATAAAAGCACACTACTGCATGATTATGTAATTATTTTGTCATATCTGCTGCTAACCGGAGTGAAAATATATAGTTTGTTCACAGCGAGAATCTTGCTTGTTATTTATTTTTTTTGCATGTCAATTGAACTATGATTTTTTAAAATATTCATTTTGTTGTGATATATTATTCATTAACATATACTTAACGAGTCAATAAATAACCTAGTTTGCAAGTATCGTCTCTTCATATATTAGTTGACTTCACACCTCTTTGATATTTTTTAAGTCATGTCAAAATTTTATCATATTTCAAACTTGGTTTTGCAAATCAGGTTTTCATTCAAGTCCATTCAAGTCCAGTCGAACTGTTCAATTACTGAAATAAATCATTTCTGTCTCTAACAATATAAAATCTTTGCTTACCGTCTCTATTTGTCTTATGTCTATGATGTGTTTAATTATCCTTGGCCACGTCATTTGAAGTCTATGTAAAGCTCAAATACGTTCTATTGCAGGTTTATATTCTCATATGATACGTATAGCAAAACTAAACGTTATATACATCGTATAATAATTAAATCAATTTAATATTAATCGGGTTTAAGAGACTATGTGGTAAATTGGTTTGTTGGAGAAGCGTATCATAGTCTTCAAAGTTAATTTTTCACGGTGAAATAATTCTAAACACGAAAAGCATGTTTAAAAGCAAGCTATAGGTACCAGGTGTCGCTTAATTCTTTGTCACTAAGCAGTTGTTTGCCAAACACATTTAGGTAGCGTAAATGGTGTGCTGCAGTTGACATACGTTCTCTCTACATTTGTTTCCAATCGTTTTCGCACAGTTAACGATTGTGCAATGACAATTACAATGAAATACTTAATTCTGTAACCGCTCAAATGTTGACGTTGGAGGGTAGATGTACTGAGATCTTCAGTAGCATTTCGACATAATTCATGGATGTCTAGCAAGTTATCAAGTATACCATTTACTTCACTGGAGTCAGATTTAAAACAGTTATTATAATATTATCTACATATATTATGTTGTATCTTGTTCTTCGCTATCTGTAAGATCTTATACATTTGTGATTTACAAAGCAAATATACGCTTCTAACAAATAAACACACTTCTCCAAAACAAATTGTCCACTATCTAGTACGTAGTATCATTTGCATGAGCTCAATGCTTTCCTCTTAGTTAATGTAATTCTACTTAGTGTTCCATCATCATATTCCTTGAACAAAACTTTCACAGGTGGCTTTTTCATTGCTGAATTCCTATACGTTCAACTATACAGGTTTCATTAGGCATATGCGAAGTAAACAAGGAACCTGATTATGAAACAGTAAGGAAATCAATGCCTAGACAGGTGAAACACTAAGGGCATATTATCGAGTGATAACATTTCATAAAGCAATACAATGCCTTCGAGTGTATAGCTTGAATACAACAACAACCAAAAAATGGGTCTTTTTCTGATGGTACCGTACATCACAGATGATATTTTGGATTGCAGATTGATCTGTTATATCCTTTTATACCTTCATTGCGTATTAAATACATACTTCTATGATAGCATTGGCATTCAGAATACAGCCTTGCAGTGGTTCAAGTCCTACTTAGTCAACATGACACAAATTGTACCTGCAATTGGAATAAACTCCAGCCCAAATGATATATGTTGTGGTGTGCCACATGGGTCTGTTCCTGGAGCTGTATACTTCATTCTATACAATCAGCCGCTCCCAAGTGTTATAGATCCTCAACAAATGTCTCACCAATTGTACGCTGATGACAAACAAATATATAACCCTAGCCACCCACTTGAAGTTGATGCTACCATCCATGGAGTAGAGAGGTGTTTTTCTGATGTGAAATCATAGATGATATGTAACAAGCTGCAGATCAATGATGAATAATTGCAATCGAAGTATCTGGTAGAGGAAAGTAATGTTTTGATTGGTCAGAATGTTACCACATGATCAAAATGAATTGCGTTCATTTCGGTATGAACTGTTAGGAGAACTACTTTTCTAAAAATACCCACGTCTATAAATAGAGTCACGTGTACAGCAGAAGGTAAACACTGCTAGTGAAGGCAGACACGAAGTAAACATTAAAGGAAAAGAACCATTTTTACATTTTTATAAACAATAATTGAATAAATTTAGTTTTTGAAAGATTAAAGCAAAATATATTTCTCATCTTTTATAAATAAAATCATTCATTGTTTGATGAAATTTGTGAAGAAAAGTATGGATAAAAAATGTTTAAAGTGCACTAGGTCAAGGTCACCGGTATTGTTTGCTATCCAACGGTGAAACAAAAATGTCAGAATTTGGAGATTTTTCGATAGCTTTGCCTTATCAAATAGATTTCACGCATGATGATGTTGAAAATTTTGGTCCATCGGTATTTGACGAGCCTTTTGAATTGGAAGAAGAATTACAAACCAATTTAACATTTAGTTTGAATGAACCAACACCATTCCCAGTTAATCAACAGGATGACCACAAACCAAAACGGTTCAAATCACTAAACGAAGAAGATCTCGTAAAAATTTCAGAACAGCGGTACTCTAAATCTACAAAGAAAAACACTAAATGGGACTACAACACTTTCACAGGTAGATTTATTCATTCATTCAATAATTATAATAAATTAACTATAATAATAACAATAACCAGTATACTACTATACTGGACTGTTCATTAATGTAAGCTTAAATAATATTGCTTGATACTCAAATTGCTCTAAATCTATTATTTTCTTAAATTATAGATTTTAAAAAAGCAATACAAATGTTTATTTTTATGCTACAATGAAAAATCAATAACATCATTCACTTTGAAGTGAATAAAATGTAGTTTATCTTTAAACTAATATTTGTGAAAGCTTAAAAAATGTAAACAATTTGTTGTATAAATACAAATTAAGGAGATATGCATGAATGATTCATCCCAAACTATTTTAAATGTTAAAAATAGTTATTACCAAGCAAACAAAACATGAATTTCAGAATGGTGCAAAGAGAAGAATATGAGGGTAGATCTGATGACAGTTGAGTCTGGACATTTTGGCCAAATGTTAACAATATTTTATGCCGAAGCAGCCCCAAAGGTCATCACAGCACGAAAGAGGATGTTCCCAGAAGCCCAAGCTGAGGAATATCATAAAAAACACCTTAACAAATGTCAGGGCTGCTATTAATCGCCATATTCAGGTTGAATGTGGTCGTTCCATTAATATTGTTACAGACCCTGAGTTTAAAAAAGTATATAGCATGTTAAATGGAAAATTAAAACTAAACACAAAGACTGGCTTATCGAGATCAACACAACACAAACCAATTATTCCTCCATCAGACATGTATGTGATCAATCAATACCTGATGCAAGATAATCCTATGACACTCAGATACAAGGTTTGGTTATACCTCTCCATCCACTTTGTTACACGTGGATTATAATTCCACAGCCAATTGTCACCTACCTGTCTTGAAATCAGATTTGATGAAACTGGGACTGAATATGTCATTTTGACCCATCAAACTATGCCACAAAAATCATCAGGGAGATTTAAATGCTAAGGAGGAAAATTCAGACGAAACAACGTATGCAACTGGTGGTCAAAACTGCCCAGTCAGGTCAGTAAAATACTACCTCACACGCATTAATCCAAGAGCTGAATCACTTTTTTGTCACATTGATAAAAATGTTTTTGAAAATCTCCAATTTTGTCAAAAATGGTACACAACAAGAAATGTGTTGTACACAGACCATTTAGCAGTTTTATGCCAGACATATGCAAAAATGCCCATATATCTGCAAGATATACTGCTCACTCTCTTCGTGACACAGCTTTGAATGCAATGACAGACGCCAACCTTCCTGCTAGGCACATTATGTCTCTGTCTGACCACTCGACTGAACTACCCTTGAAACAATACACAAGGCCCAGCACTCAACATAAACAACAAATGAGTAACATTCTTTCAAATGTATGTGCAAATGTAGCATTGTCTGCTCAAGACTCTTCTACAGTACTATCTCATGCAACTGTAAATGTTCAAATGACCCCAACAAACTCGAGCAGTGCGACTCAAGAGGATGTTCAAAAAACCCATACAAACCCAAGTAGTACAAACCAGCTAAATATTACTGAATCTGTTCAAAATCCCCTACAAGCACTATCATATAATACAATGAACTCTATGACAAGGTTTCATTACACAATCCACCTGTCATTTCAATAACTGCACCTTCCAGTTTAGTTCAAACTGAAACAAGTATGTGCAAACAAATTAAGGAAATATGTGATTTGCAAGAACATTGTCAATGTAAACTATCCTTACTAACATGTTATTTGCTTTTTCAAAGTAGTAAATACATGAATGTGTCATACAGTTTTTCATTACTTTTCTCTACCAGCTACTGGGATTGCAAGTATGTGATTTTCAAGTAAAGTGTCAATGTAAACTATCAATACTAACATGTTAACTGCTTTTTTAAAATAGTAAATACATGAATGTGTCATACAGTTTTTCATTACTTTTCTCTACCAGCTACTCGGATTGCAGGTATGTGATTTTCAAGTAAAGTGTCAATGTAAACTATCAATACTAACATGTTAACTGCTTTTTTAAAATAGTAAATACATGAATGTGTCATACAGTTTTTCATTACTTTTCTCTACCAGCTACTTGAATTGCAAATATGTTATTTTCAAGCAAAGTGTCCATGTAAACTATCAAATACTAACCTGTTATTTGTTTTTTTTTTTAAATTGTCATTATTATTGCACTACTCAGTATAATTCAAAAAGTGTGTCAACAATAAACACAAATTTCACACATTAAATTGTCTTACTGTTTTTAAATCTGTCATTTTGTGTGTCTGTCTGTTCACTTTCTACACTGATGTCACAAATCTGATGAGAGGAATCTGGTTATGAACCATTGTCACAAAACAACTCATGGAATAACTAGAAGGATAAAGTAAGTACTTAATTATTTTAGAACTGTGCGAGCATGTGTATGTTTGAGCCAACAAAACTGATCACATACTTTCTATAACCAAACTTCATACACCTACATGTATTAGTACAGCCTGTTTATAACACGAAAATAGGTTTTGAAGAACGAAATCAGATTACTCACTTGTCGTAACAGTAATGAATATGCCAAATCACATTATGTCAATCTAAAAGAAGCAAACATCCTTATGCCATGACATCGTGACTTTAAATATTGAGCTTCAAGTTTAAATACACGTGTTCATTATGATAAAATATTCAAAATGTTCAAATTCCTTCCGTGGGTTCCATTGGATGACAGACTTACAAGAAGGACAATCCCAAGAGCTATAAATAGCTACGTAATACAAACCCGAGAAAAGTAGTACTACGCACAATTATGATTTGTTTTATGATGACAAAAGAAAATAACATAACAATACATTGCAATTTCTTCGGGCGTTATTTGCTGTGTGAGTCGGCAACTGACAGTTTATACCACGATGAACGCAGAAAAAACAACGTTAAACTCTTAATAAAACTGAGGCCATTCTGATCACAACATAAAGACCTTCTCATTCACATCCTTTACCCCAGACAATAAATATCAGCACAACCAACATTAACGTCACACAGTCAGTACGAGATCTAGGTGTTTCTTTAGACAGTACCCACCCATTTCACACAAATGTCATGAAAATATGCAAGGCTGCATATCTGGAGTTGAGACGCATCAGCTCAATTCACAAATATCTTTCAGTTGATGTCACTAAAACACTTGTGTGTTCATTAGTACTTTCAATACTGGACTATTGTAACTCAATTCTATCTGGTTCGTCTGAATATTTACTCCTGAAACTTTAACAAGTTCAAAACACAGCTGCTCGGATCATCTTTAGAGTGCCTCGATCAGAGCACACCTCAGCACTGTTCTGTACCCTACACTGGCTATCCATTCGATACAGAATCAAATTTTATTCTCTGTGCTAGGTTTCACTGACAGACTGCCGTCCAACATACCTGTCCGGCCTCGACCATATGTACACACCAGCAAGATACTTACGCACCTCTTCCAGCAATCGTATACTCATTGTTCCCACAATGAAAACCAAGTTATATGGACAACGTTCTTTTGCATGCCAGGGCCCGGTGATGTGTAACTAATTGTCCATTGAAATTAGACGCAAAGATACTGTGATCCACTTTAAGAGTGCTCTTAAAATTGTTTTACTGCCGGAACAAACTTAGAGACCTAATAATGTTTTGTACCTTAAATGCTTTCAGCATGTTTTAGGTTTTCCATTTTCGTGGGTTTTTATGTTTCGTGTAGTCATATCATTAAATAATCTAAAGCTGCAAAGCAAGTAGCATACATTTAAATTGCCAATTATGTTTTCAAAATCTTTCATTTCTCCATCGCTACTAGTAGATATGATATACTTACAAGTTGTAACTATATCGAGCACTGCAGGTACAGTCAAGCCTTGGGATAAAGACAAATATCCAGTCCATTATCTATTTCCAGTAAATGTCACAAAGTCTTGTTTATGTTCATTTTTCTAACTATTCAAGCAGTCCAAATGGCAGAGTTGTGCTCATCAGTTATTTCACAACATAAGCCTTGACATGTGGCAAAACGTTGGGGATCTTTAGATCACATTATTTTGTATTTTAGTCGTTTATTATGAATCAGTTGCAGGTATGTTTCACTCTGAATATACATTTTATATCCTTATGCATTATATTTGCAACATTTATGTTCAATTTCTCTTAGAACTCTTCAAACGCAGATATCGTACAGGTACTTTTGCAGCATTCATACATCTAATTCGTTTTCAAATGATCAAAATTAATTTACCATGTATAACGTCTCACGTTTCCATGGTTGAATTTACTGATGACATTGAGCTGAAACGTTTTGAAAATTTCGTGTAGGAAGATCACTATACGGTAAATTATAGTCTTTATATGATGGCTTTACCACAGATGTATTTATTGTATATAGTAGTTTGGCAAACTGGTGAGTCATAACAATAGAAAACAGTGGTATGTAAAATAGAGATTTATTGTCATTAATTACAACATTACAGTTTGAACATTTCACTGCGCAAACTTCTAATAAATGTCTAGACTAAAGGTCGAGAAAGAGGATGTTATAAACACACTTGCTTATTCAGTTCTACCTCTATAAACGTTGAGAGGAATTGTAAAGGATGGTATGGTGGGCACAGCAAGACAGGAATTGGTCAATACCTACTCACAATCTGGGTTATATACTTCACACTATAATTACTATTCATCAGTTACCTCCATGCAAACAAATTAGGCAACTTCAAATATAAAGATCCAGACACTTAAGAAATTGTTTCCAAAAGATAATTGTTGAAGAGGATATGGGTCAGAATCAGAAGTTCGTTTTAACCAAAGAAGCAAAATAATTTCATTAACATATCCAGAAGAAATAGAATCAACGATTTATGTAAATGTTTTGGCTGTGAACATTGTCAGATAAAAACGTTAACAAACTTGTTAGTGTGTGTTATAATATGTAAAATCTAAACTAATAATCACTGTAAAATGACACAACTTTATACAAAACTTTAGTACCGAAACATTTTCGACTGCTTCAAGCAAACACATTCAATTAGTTAGACACTGATGGCAAGCAATTTAATAATGAACTTTGAGATGAACGCTGTGTTCATGTGAAACTAACAACCATCGGTGTAAAGTAGAAACAGAATGCAATAATAACTGCTAGAGCAGCATGAATGGTATTGACAACATTGGTAATCACAAAGCAAATTTTTTTAAGGTAATCTCCATACACCTTCTTATAATATCCGTCCATCTCACCACCTACTTATCATCCTTCTACATACTAAGATTCTCTAAGACATTCGGAAAATTCATTCCCTCGTAATTCGTCTAGTAAAGGCGACTAATGATCCACACTATTTTGATTTATAAGTTTGCGTTGAGAACAGAAGCTCCAGAAGCTGTGTGGACTTGTGAAATATGTAAAGTATAATAGATCCCTCATTCATAGATATCATCCGTTTTCTGAACAGTGCCACACAGTAACAAAAGCATGCTATAAACGCTAAAATCATTTTCGTTTCTTAACATTTCATATACTACTGTAATTATTTATATTCATTTTTGTTTTATATTTTTGCGCCATAGTTGGAGTAACTGAGACAAATGTATATACTGACGTAATGTAATATATATATATATATATATATATATATATATATATATATATATATATATATATATATAGATATAGATATATATATATATATTCAATTGATGCTCAGGATCAAAAATGCAGAGTACATTTTATGTTACCATTATTTATTCTTGACATAACTTGTTATGTCAAGCTATTGTCAATAACATAATAAATGTTCAATAGGGAGATTCAATTGCATAAATACTTTATTTGTTCACTTTACCACTACATTTGGGTTGGTCACACCAAACGCATTAACTTTATTTAATATATAGTTTTCTTCCTCAACAGTTCCATCCTTCCCTCGTTGATATTACAAGCATAGTACAGTTATTTTCCCATATGCAATAATTCTTTGTGTTTTATTTTATAGGATGGTTTCACAGCATCAGACTGAACCGGTTTCTTTATTCAACTTTATAAAGTATGGCTTAGCACTTTGTGTTTAATATTTCAGTATATGCATAGTTTGTTTTGAAAAAAGATCAATTACTTTCAAGCGGTATTAGTAGGTTTTTTTCTATCACAATGCACGTGATATTCTGGCATGCCAACCATATAGTTACTTGCTGTTTCCTTTTCAACTGTAGACTATGTATGTAGTGATTTTTTTCCGTTTAAGCTTCCTTTTAGTCCGTATGATGTTATAACAACATATCAGCTACTTGCAACTGGTACTTTTATTTATAAAAAATGTGCATCATATTGTAAAGTCGGTCAAACGTAATTTTGAATTTAGAACACGAAAAACTCAGCAGCTTTATACACAGCGTTCTTTTGAGATATATGTTTCCTTGAGACGCTATTTCTGTTTAGGACAAACGGAATGGAACGTTTCTTGATTTATCCACATCAAGTGAAAATCAATTTATTCCCTTTTCGTACTGCACAATCTTGACGATCTCGCCACGCAGGTTAATGATGACATGCCCAATTCTATGCACAATTTAAATCAATATCTTTGACATTGTACATTGTTATATTCAGTGAGGCAACTCGTATTTCGCATTGAGCAGCAGAGAGGACGAATCGGACAACTTTATAGAAGCGTCTATTTGGCAAACCATGGCTTCCTCCAAAATCGAAAAAAAGATTCTTTTGGAGACGCAAGGTCGCTGCTGCGCCTTCAGATAGCGAATCCGAAAACTTTAAAGAAGTGTCTATTTGGCTAACCATGGCTTCCTCCAAAATCGAAAAAAAGTTTCCTTTAGAGACGCAAAGTCGTTGTAGCGCTCTCTGCTGCTATGGGGGTAAAACGCTTTTTACGATGAAAGTCTTAACCCTTTACAAACAGACTTATTTGTAAAACCTCACCTCGTAAATCAATTACATTATTGGACTGGTCAGTGAGTTTGAAATTAAGTTTCGTTAATGAATCATTATGACATCGCATATACACTGGATTAGTTGGATCCTCAATTATTAAAAATCCTGGAGGAGCTGTTGGTGCAAATGAGTATAAAATATATCCTTGCTGGGCTTGGTTTGATCTTTCGAGATTTATTTGGTAACTTCCTTCGTTAACATCACATACTAAATTAACTGCAATCACTGAGGATATATTGACGTTTTGAAGAGCGATATGCCTACCACCGCCGTCTGGGTCATTATTATGTTTGAGGATTGTTGTTTGTGGTGGTGGTATTTTTTTCCATGCGACGAGTATTTGTGGGAAGTACTCATCGAGGAGATCATTGGTTGATTTGTTTAGTTCGTCTACGTCATATCGGGGAAGCTTAAATTTGGAATATTTAATGATTGAGGTTTTGGATGATAAATCGATAATATGTTCTTGCAAGCTCTGCCGTAATTTATTTAGATACTCTTTGTGGTTTTTATAAAGATAATCAAAAAGGGCTGAGATTGAAGTTGTTATTGCTAAAGAACCCACACCTATGTCCAAAAACCAATTTCCGTTATTGTAACTAACAGGATTTGTGGCAAATTCTCGTTTATTAATCCAAGTATTTACAAGGTTGATATCATGATATAATTTTACGTCTGCGACGTAATCAGATTTTTTAGGTTTTGGTATTTGTAAAGAGGTCCGAGGTGCGATTTCTGGCCAACCCAGTATTGTCCTTATAGAACTCTGATAGATATCTACAGCATATCCGGGTGAGTTTATCTCAATGGCAGATGATAGTGTTGGTTCATGAACCGTCATAGCGATTTTCGATTATTTTCCAGCAATGTTAATGAGTTTATTCTGCGTTGTAATTCATTATTGATTTGTTCGAGTTTGATAGGACCCAGATGGTATGGAAACAAAGTTCCAGTCAGGAGTCCCGTCTTGTTTATTCTTACTCGCAAACACCAGGAAATTATGTGGTTGCTGACCATCGAATGGTGCTGATCTAATGTTTGGCCAACTGTGATACACTCGTAATTTTGCTAGTGCTATCTCCTTCACGGGAACCGCAGAAGGGACATTGACACTGAATTCAGGGTTTGTTGAAGTTATTGATATCATGCTGGTTTTCACATGGGTGGTATTTTAAGCTATTCCTTGAAGTAGTCTTGCGATGTTGCCATTGTTATTATACTCATGTTGTTTTTCTAATTTTGACATCGTGGAATCATAAACACGTACTATCGTTGAAAACTCACTATTGGATATTAATGTGTCATCTAGGGAAAATGATATCATCGAGGATAATTGTGAGTACGCCATTGACACAACATGAAATTTAATTACATGATAATGCATGATGATAATTTGTTTGTTTCAATCTAAATTATTCCCGCGATTGTTGTTGCCGCTGATATACAAATTGGAACAGCTATCGGAGCAACCATTGTCACCGATGAGATTATAATACCAGCTCCGGTGATTACACCTGATACCGAGTACACGGTAACATCAGTTGCGGTAATTCTTCGTCAGTATTTTTTTATTTTTACTTGATACTCCTCAATGAGTGTTTTGACTTTAGTCTGAAATTCTCTGACCTGATCATAACGATACTGTTGTGACGTTGCCAATGATGATATTTTATTTATTACAACATATTTCAATTTGCTGGTGTTAAATTCGCTAGTGTTAAATTTGCCAGCAAATTCAATTCAATTGTTTACTTAAATCAGCTACGAATTCCACATACCATGTTACTAAAACCCTAGCCAAATTATTATCAGTGGATGCTATTGTTAATCGTTCAGTTGTTCGTTTGTCGATGATCGTTGATATCATATTGTTGACCCCAGATGAACTCGTTGATGAAATATTAAATTGAGTCGGCGACACTAGTGTTAATCGATAAATACCTTTGACGGTCGCGGTGATATTTAATATGTTAGTGGATGGCTTCCACGTAAATGGTCAGTGTTGAATCGCGTACACATTATTTACGATATTTTTTTGTTCTTGAGGGATTTTTATTTTTTCAAGTTTTCCTATCATCCTCGGTAGATCATACCTGATTACATCGTTGGTCGTTTTAATATCTTCGCGAACAGCTTCTAAACGCCGATAAATCGCGGTTATTTCATCGATTTTCGTGATTATATCAGCGAGATCTGTTTTGATTTCTTCGGGTTTAGCATTTATACCAACAATTTGTCGACGGCATCATCGGTTTGTTAAAAGTTTTTACGTAGCGTAGTAAATTGTTCGATATGAGCGTCATAATCGGATCGCAACTTTGACAAATTATCCATGCAGGTTTTTATCTCCGTTAATTTTGATGTGGTCACCGGTGGATTTCCAATGAAATCTAATATAGGTTGTCAATATTGTCAATTATGCTTCTTTGTAATTAAAACAACCGAGAGAATTTAGTTATATGGACGTCATATTCATCGCGAAGTTTTTGTAATGGTTCTAAATTGTAAATTCAATCCACAATAGTTGAAATGAAAACACCCGGTTTGAGTTTACCCTCCTTGGAAAACAACGCCATAGTATCTTCTACTGTCTCGCGTTGTTTAACTAAAATATCATCAAGGGAAACATTACTAATTTTCAATTTACCCCGAAGATCTTGAAATACAACTTTTTCATTTGGATCAACACTTGCGAAATTTAACATCTCGGATATTTCATCTTCGATTATTTTTGTTACATGACCGTGGTGGCTTTTTTTCGGCGATATCTGCGATATTGTTGCTAGTAAACTGTTCCTAGTCTCAGGCAGTTTCCGCTATACCATGAATACGGAGTTTCTGGTAGTCTTAGACCCTCTCCTGATGGTTTCTTTTTTGTATCCTTGTCCGGTAGCTTTCGTTAGTGCCATCCTTGACCCTGTACCAACGACTCCTAGCGCAGCGGCTTTTGTTACCGCTGGGGCCGCTGCAGCAATCAACGCTGGTAACGCAGCGAAAAGTGGGAATATACCACCTGATTTTATCATGTTTTTGATCGCGGCCGCACTGAAGGTGACCTGAACACCTTTTTTATCTTTGATGGCATCACTGAAGTCTTTTATCTGACACGTTGTCAATGAAAATTTATTCTGACCGCCAGACATGTGATTGTGCTCTAGCGATATTGTGGTTCCACATTTTTTTTAGTTGATTCCTATTGCATTTTTCTAATTTGACCAGGAGTTAACGCAACACTAACATGAGATATGACATTTTATTTAATACGAGATTGATCTAATTGTCTACAATTATATGTTTTCTACTTTTACATCAACTACCCTCATTTGCCCACCAACACCTTCGAGTAGCATTGATTTTTCACTGAGAATGACAGCAACTGCTCTGTAATTAGTAGCACCAGGAGGGTTTACACGAGCTCGGAAGTGTATGTCAACGACGGACTGTCTTGTTAAATCAAGATGTTCCAATGAAAAGTAGTAGATGGGATATAAATTTCTAAAATCCAACTGTGATATTTGCACACTGGTATGTACATTATTATTACGTCCCATAAATGTCAACAAACGATGATACGCGCGTGCTATTTGGTTTTGATCGTATTTAAGTAATATATCCTCGGATGGTTCATGTTGGCCGTTTATCCTCGAGACTTCATTAACAACCAAATAATCAAATATCATATGGCAGAGTGTTTGGTTATTTAATCGCGCCCTATCCTGTAACGCAATAAATATATGACGTCGCGCAGCAACACCTTGTTTTGATGTCATGTGCCAAGTGAATACACCATTAACATCATTCTCCTTAATATCCGTTGTTGTTGTTAGCCATGATAGCAATGATTTCCCTCCATGATCCATAAATGATAGTAATTTTTCCTCTGCGGTGATTGATTGGGTTATTACTGGCATCCACAGTGATCACGTTGAAATATTTACTTTACCAGGAGCGACTGGAACTACAGCACCGGGAACAGCAGCAAGATGCCAGTTTGCATCATTATCAATACCCTTTCGCAAGAGTGCTACTGTATGCTTCGCATGAAAATCGTCGACGCTGTCCTTGCAACATTGCTACGCGTGTTGCAAATACTAGATTGTAATCATTATTAATACCCCTTATAACATCAAACCACAGCAGCTGGTCTAACTTGATGTTCAATATCAACTGGTTGAGGATCAGCTGCGGTATCTTGTGTTGCATTTAATTTAATATATTGAATGTGATGAGCGTGATCAGTAATATCCTTGGTGAACATAATAGATTGACCTGCCGATCTTGTATAATCATCAGATTATCTTGCTAACCCCACTATTGTTGTGGCAACATCAACATCATGTTCGATAGATTTAATCTCTCTTCCATCAATCATATATCTAGCACAATCAAATAGCGCCATGATACCATTATTGACAAAACCAACTCGGACATTTAGGTCATATGTTGGCTCATCATGGTTGGGATCATTTGTTACAATTTCTCTTTCTACTTCAATAAACGCTTCAGCGGGCAGAAAATATTTGCTGGTATCATGGACTTGAAGTTTGATTCCTGATAGACTATTTGGTTGTATTGCATGAAAGGAATATAATTGATAATCGCGTACAGAATCATTTTTAGGTACTGGTGCATCTAAATCGAACACTGTATCAGTAGCCGATTTGAATTTATTATTATATATTTCTTGATCTAAATCGCGATCTTGCTAGCGATTTCAAACCACTTCCCGCTATCATATTTGCAGTAATATTTCCCTGAGTGTCATATCGTGATGCTATTTGTATTGTTTTGCTAATATTTGCAGGCATAATTTCCGTAGATGGTAGTTTCTCTAGTGACTTTATCGCTGGTGATTTTATCACTGGTGTTGGTTTCTTTTTTCGCCTATCTAACGCTATTAGTTTTTCCCGGCGACATCACCAAGAGCGCTAATACCCTTATCACGAATAATATCAATAGCTTTCATTGATAACTGTTTTGCGATTGGTGCTATTTTTGGAGCCATTCTTGTAAATAACCTTGCAATGGTATTGCCGAGACCATCTCCATAGTACGCTCTATAAACTGGCAATAGTGAGTTTACTACATATACCATGGTTGATTTGTTGTGGTTGTAGTGTATGATCATCTTATTTAAATGCTATTTATCTAATCGAATGACGAAGTCATCAAATTAATCACTGTGGTAACCGTCCGCTAGCTCATCAATAAACTCTCGATATACACCATTATCTATGATACCACCCTCAAATAGTCGTCTGCTGATATCAGCTGCCTCATTAATTATTTCCGGTGAGTTATTTCCAGATCGTTTCCCTCCTATGAGAACTTCTAATCGTGATATATCCCCGAGAATACTATTAGGACAAAGAACTAGACCACTACCTGAAACCCCCCCTCCCCCCTTGGATATCCACTAGCAATTTTTTCAGTTGTACCAGTTGCACCTTGTGTGGAATCAACTTCTGCCATTATTTTTATTTCGGAAGGTTGATATGATGGTGGTGAAACAGCTTTTTTAACGTCTATTTTATTCATATAACGCTTTAAACCAGGATCCTCGTGTTTGATTCTAATTCCACCGTGATTTGCCAAATATATTTTTCTATTCCAGATGTCAGCGGTTTTTATAGCTTCATCATATCCATCATTTATATATTTTTCCCTCGTCAGTTTATGAAATGAATTAACAGCAAAATCAGCTAATTCATCATCCGTGGAAATTTTTCTAATTTCATCTAACGCCTCCTTAGTAAATATCTCTTGAAGTGGATATTCCCCCCCCCCCTCTCTCTCTCGGAATTTCTTCTTTTCTTGAAGTTGTTGTTCATCATCTTCTTCAATAATATCACCTAGTCGTTGTTCTTGTTCTCGTTGTTCACGTTGTTCTCGTTCTTATTGTTCTCGTTGTTCCTGAAGTCGCGCAGCTGCTACTATATCACCAGGAAGTGTTTATAAAGATTCCTTTGTTTGCTTGGATCTCATTGCTATTTTTTCAAGTAAAGAAAGAAGGGCTGGTTTTATTCTCTTGTTCTTCCTCAGGAATATATCCTCATATGGCTTTTTCATTGGTCGATACGACTTTCCCCGTTGCAGTGATTATTTTTTTGAATAATTGTTCGGTACCTGTTGTAAATCGGTTTGAAATACTTGTCTCGTTTGGAGCTTATTTCGAACAGAACCACGAATTGCGTCTAATTATTCGCGTGATAATTTAGTTGTTAAGGCTTCACCTGCCATTATAAATATAATATACGATCTACATTACAAGTGAAAATTCACCCACCCCAACATTCTTTTGAATTTCACAGTGTGTTCATACTTCCGCGTAGTGATTAAATCACCAGTGATAAATCACCAAATATTATCTTACCTATCTATATAAATTCGTTTTATGTGAGTAAGCGCATGCCTGTCTATAGAATAAATTATCTCGGTGATTTGATCACTGGGGTTATAGAATTTCTGTTCCGTACCTGTATATACTCATACTTGTAATAGATATTGGGTATTGCACATGTCAATCCATGGTGAGAATTTGATTCACTGTGTTGAGGCAATCAAGGGGGGAGGGGAATTTTCATTTTGGCGGATTATCTCTTTTATTGTTTTGATTTTCAAGTGAATTGTGCGTTTGATTTAATGTTGTTGCCCCAATTCACATCTGACACTTTCGACAGCAGTGAATAATGGGACGAACTTGTTGATGTCATTGTTTTATGCGACGGAGTCATATATAGCGTGTTGAATTCTGTTTATAAAAGAATAGGATTTCGATAACACATATTATTATTCCGAGCGCTATCATCTATATCTTGAAAATCAGAAAGAATCTGATCACAATCTAATTTATCGGACGATTGAATTCCTTGATTTTTCAAATTTGAAATCTCGTAACTAATGACCTTCATATTTTCGAAATTCATTATATGAAATATGTATATATGTAATATGATAAGCAAAAGAATTGGGGGTAAATTTTGACCCGTTTTCATTTTTGATATATACATATTTACATATTTGATATATACATATATAAATATATGCATATATTTGATATATACACACAAGACAACACATCCCCATTTGGAACCCCACAGGTGTTATTCCCATCTGACCGGGCCCAGAGGTACCACGAAACATAGTCTCCGAGAGGAGATCTAACTCGTCAGATAACGGGTTAGAACTCCAATAAGGTATGCTTGGTACATGGACGTCACATTTACATACAGATATATAGATATATACATATACAAGTATTTACATAATGGTATTTACAATGAAATGATTGGTATTTACAATGAAATGATCTGTTATTTACAAGTATTTACAATGAAATGAGATGATATATACAAATAGGACAGCAAAAGACAATACAACATATAACAATGGATTATAGGTGGACACACATCACATACCCACACTGGGCTGTTCTACATTCAAACTGAAACCACCACACCCCCAACAAAATCACCCCGGGTTAAATGCAAAAACACATTCCACCGTGTGACTGTGTGTGACATATGGTGGTTTCACAATTCGAATTTCGAATGGCTTAAAGCCCCAATTATATATAAAAACCTTCCGATCGGTACCGTCGACAAAAAAAAAAAAATAATGCCTGCCATGAGATTTGAACCATGGCGCCGAGGACGAGATCCCATCCGTGTACGCAATACACTAGTGTTCGTAATCTGCAAGTCTATAATTTTGAATACGATATATGTGTATGTGAACCACACAAAAAAAATAGCCATTCAGTCATTGAAACATCCCATTGAGATACGTGCCTACAACAAGAGAGTTATCGTTGTTTCAAAACTACACACACAAGCCCACACGAGTTATTCCCTTTAATACTACATATAATAATTTAGATGTAAACGAATCGAATTCTATGTCCGGTTCTCTTGGAAATCGCTAATTGATATATTTTGTTATGCATCCTATCGTACTCAGGCTCTACAAATATCGAAATACTTTCCAGATTCAATCATTGATTGAAATACTTTTTCTTCGTTATTTTCTGTATTAAATGATTTCACAGGTTTCGCATTTTTCGAGTGTTTTCCAGTCCCTCCTTGTTTGTTGTTTTCACTTTGTGTTATAGCTCGTAGATTCGATAAAGAATTTTTCCTAGGATTGGAATCAATATGATCGATTACAAACCCATCTTTTAACAATCCACGTATATATAGTATAAGGTGGTTGAGATATCTTTTCCCTCCAGCACTAAACATAAGATATCCAAGACCATTATCATACCCTAATGGTTTCTTCAGTCTGCGGTGTCTGACAATACCATCACGAGATGCTTCATGTGGTTTATTTGGTTGAAATTATTGGTTCATTTATATACTAAATACTATTTGTCTAATTAATTATTTGGTTTAATAATTACTTGGGAATCTATCAATGTAGTCTTGAGGTATTCTTATGATTTTGTCATTGACAGAGTCAGAATCTTTGTTGGAGTTCTTGACGGATTCTTTGATGGAATCTTTGATTCGTTTATCATAATAGCGCTTTAGCTCTCTGTATCGCTCACCACCACAATTCAGACATAACTGCGACTTACCACGCACACCTACCCCACATCGTAAGCAAGGTAAGGGACCTATGCTTCCACGACGTACGCTTTGTAAATGATATCCGCAGAATTCATTTCTGCATGATTTGTTACAAACGGTTACTGGTCATATCATAAGCCATTTGCAATGATTCGTTATATAATCAATTCCTTATTTAAATACTTGTTTTAATTAAAATATGGAGGAGTTCGAGAGATTATCGAAAATTACGCCTTGGAAAATTGCTGAATTCAATCTTGATAGAATCTCCACTGATGTACCAAGGGGTCTAATAAGTGATAGAAACATGATAAGTAGAATCCGTGATGGTTTTAATGAATTCAAGCGCGACAGTGCATCTCTCTGTTCGTCAACATTTCGAATTGATGGTAATGTTGATACTACCATGAACGACGAAAGAGCAGCAGTGATAATCTCACATCTTGACAAGAACAAGTCTTTTTTTAGAGTGAAATTCAGTATCCACTCAGAAACGGGGAATTTAATTATACGCGACAAATTTGAACCCATCCTGAAAAAAAAGAAACTGTCACTGTGAGTCAGGATTCCAAAACAAACAATTTGTCGAAAGTTGATAATACAGATTATTTTCAATTGGCAGGTTTTAAAGCTTTATCTGCACAAAAAGGACTGTTTAGTAGAGTCGACATCATAACATAGGTGTGTTTTTTAACATCTGTAAAGGTTAGTATTCTGTACATTAGAGTAGAATGTTAGACCCATTTAATTATTATCCATCCTTAAGTGGACCTCTTTCTTGAAAATCTACACGACAATAACCTACACAGCTTGGAGTCCTTGTAAAATTGCATATACAACCTGAAGCTGAATGTATTGCATATTTGATAATGTAGATTGCGAAGCAAACAGAATATCAGTCCCGTTATGTTTGAAACTTGTTATGCAAGACACGTAAAGAATAGGCTCAAAACCTCAAATTATGATATTACATTCATAGTACATTGGTAATCTAAATCGAACAGGTTAATTGAGGAATCAAAGTTTAGACTTTCTTGAAAGGACGACGTGTATAATTTTAAAACTTGAGAGTGAGTTTTTTGTAAACCCTTTGAAGAATACTTTGTTTGGATTTTTACCTGGGTATAAGATAATCACAAACATCATTGAGCTAGTTAGTGTCAATGAATAATATCAGATAGTTCCAGTTCAAAGAGATACACACTTGAATTAATGTTGCTGCACAGTGGCATCTTATTATTTGTATAAAAAAGTCTTTTAAGTACGTTTGACACGTTCATCCAATCCCATTAATCGAACAGTAGTAAGTGAAGGTACATAGCAAATTCATTTCAACTCTGTTTCTGAAACTGTTATGTTGATCCCGGTTGAGCCATATAGCATGTATTAAAATGTGAAATGAGTTTGACTGTTCTACAAAAAATGGATATGCATTTTATTATATCTGTATCCATTATTTTGATTCTGTATTCAAAAGTAACTAAAACAACTAATACTGGAAGTGTTGCAAGTTGTTCATTATTTTGCGAAGGGCATACACTATTTGCGGTGTACATTGAACACCGGTAGAAAAGGCCATTACTTCATCAACGAGGAAAGCACACTGAAGAAACGAATTTATATGGATTATCACGAACTCATTTTTAAACCAATACAAGTATCCCAAGGTCCTGGATCTGCAATAAACAGTGAATTCGCATAACATCAAAGTTTTAAATTGTTCAAAGGCATAGGCGTTATACTATGCGTGTGTGTGTGTGTGTGTGTGTGTGTGTGTTTGTGTGTGTGTGTGTGTGTGTGTGTGGCCGCTCACTCTACCACTTAGATAAAACAAATTTTAAATGCATTTATCAAGTTATATATTTGATCAAACATTTACAATTACCACATGTTCAGAGATTACAAACTACCCATAAAACAGAGCTATGTTTGTAAAAACTACCCACAAATCACATCTCGCTATAACGTGTCTAAGCCAATGCAGTAGCTATGACACACAAGCAACAGCTATTACGCAAGCAATATCTATGACATACAAGCAGTGGCTATGACATAAAAACAGTAGCTATGACACACAAGCAGTAGCTATAACATACAAGCAATAGCTATTACACAGAACCAGTAGCTATAGCACACTAGCAATGTCTTTGAGACACAACCAGTAGCTATTACACACAAGCAGTAGCTATGACACACAACCAGTAGCTATTACACACAAGCAGTAGCTATGACACACAAGCAGTAGCTATTACAAACAAGCAGTAGTGACAAACAAGCAGTAGCTATGACACACAAGCAGTTGCTATGACACACAAGCACTAGCTATGACATACAAGCAGTAGCTATAACACACAAGCAGTAGCTAAAGGATCTGAATTCCGTCCAGCTCACCCTGTATCAGCTTTCGTTGAACATCTCTGTGGGAAACATGATACTACTAAATTTATAGAAACATGGGAAACCGTCTGGAAAAAGGCAAAGAAAAAAGGGCATATATCGATTTGGCTGTCCAGGATTGGTTGGCAATAAGAGTTAGATTTTAGTTAAAGGAATCTTTTGAGAGCTTATTATCCTAGATGAACTGACAAAATAATGACTTTGCTCTCTTGCATCATCTAATATCAAGAAGATTAATATCTCACAGCTGCTGAAGTCATTCCCATGTCTGACCACCAGCTACCGAGACGAGTTCTGGTTCTCTGTCGGGTGCACATACCACTAAGTTTAAAAGTTACTAATAAATAACTGTCAAAAAGGTCATATTTGTATTAAAATAAGTACTACCGAATCTGAAGTTTTGTGAAAACGTCTATAAGATTCATTGATTTACATGCTTTAATCGACTCACTGATCCACAGTGCCATGCCAAAAGTTTAAATGTTTATGGAGACGTTAATCTCTCTCCTTCAAAAGTGGTGTGCCTATGATAAAATAAATTTTTAGAGTTGCAAATGATCGGACGTAATGAAGAGAAATGAAATTGCCAATACAGAATGATACAGTTGAAGAAACCTTATCAAGATATCCATAATAATATCCAAATCAGATCACATCAGCTGTTTTGATATTGTTCATTGAAAACTGACATACATTACAGACATCAATTTGACTCAAAATGTTATGATCATAACAAAGTGCTGATTGTGTTTAATCTTTATATGCAATATATGTCGGGTAAAAATTCATCAAAATACACCACCATGACACCGATCTCGAATACAAATTTTGACCATAACGTTGACTGAGTAATTCAATACTTAGAGTGTATCTTTAATCTGTTTTACGGATTGATCTACTAGGCCAGTTATACAGACTAGAAATAAACTGTTCTTGCCACCCACACACGTTACTAATAAACAGAGATATTATACTATTAATACACAATTTTATCCTTAAGTTAACCATATACTGACAATACGACTACATACATGAATGTAAAAGTTATTTATATAGCGAACACGACTTCAACTGTGTTTATTTAATTTAGTCTATTCATAATCCATACTCACTATCTTCATTTCTCAGCTATGCTTACCCAAATCCCTTCTTTTCATAAAAAATAATACAATATTCCATACAAATGTTTTCATTTTTACTTTAATAGTCAATTATAGGCGTTGTAACGGTTGAATGATAGATATACTCTCGGAGATCTGTGATGAAGCCATATCAAGCAAATAATACAAGCTTGAACGCTTTCTGTCCTATACAGCATAATGGCATGGATACTTCTAATATCGATAATAGAAGGTTAACAAATAAAGTATAAACTGAACTCGCTTGTTAAATGTACGTGTCCCAAGTAAAACATGCCGATATTTTTATTGGATACAATAAATATTGAAAAGTGGAATGTTCGCCACGTAGCTGATTATTAGTATTATTATCGTTTGTCTGGGAATCAACGAAAAGTAACCACTAGCGTATGCTCAAGTATTCTCGAGTAGCCTGGTTGCCGGATTTTCAACAGCATCGGGGAAAAGCTGAAAAACAAGAGGACGAAATAAAGCCGAAGGGTTGTATGTCCTTCCAGGGTATTATGCGTGTTCTTCCTCCACTAAAGATACTACGTCATGTGTAGGCTTTTGCTGAAAAATATCGTTAAAGCTACACAAACAAATAAGTAATAACGTTCAGTTGAATATTTTATTTGGTCTCTGCATCTGGTGAGATACAGGGTGGTTTCAGTCAAATCTAACCTGAGAGAGAGAGAGAGAGAGAGAGAGAGAGAGAGAGAGAGAGAGAGAGAGAGAGAGAGAGAGAGAGAGAGAAAAGATGTTTTGAAAAATAAAAGTACTTTATAGATCAGAGACGAAATCAATGGTACAATCTATACCTACATTCACTTTCTTCACCTCACTCTTGACTCTAGGCGTATAAAGGTATGGGATTACCTTTAAAAGTGCCTTTATATGATACATATAAAACACCTATAAAATTTATAACCGTTGTATGTAAATCAGCATTCCTTGTCTGTTGGCAATATTTATCATACTCCACATTTATTGTGCGCAATCAAGGGTTTTTTTGGCCTCTTAAGATTATGTTGTTGATGGTCAGAGGTGGATGCGGGTGAGAAATGGTGTGGGAAAGGGGATATAGCCGGTATCTTTCATTCCGTACTCAAGCCGTAAGCGCAAAATAAATGGAACGTTTCCAAGAACACGTTTCCTTTGCATATTGATAATTACATTTCTGGTTTGAAACTCTTAAAATAGAGATCTTTCTGAAGACTACAGCCTCTGGGTCTCCACTGGTTGTGTCACACTTATTTATTGACTACTTGTTTATGACATATCTCACCTTGATCCCCCTTCCCCAGACATCTCCCTCCTCCATGGGCACGGTTGTGATTAGAGTTATAATGATATATACCTGACTATTGTATTTTCAAGATGACTTTTACTTTGATTTCTGATTTACATATATCTAGGAATTCTCCACAAGTTTTAAAGGGAACCAGATGCTGTCTTTTATTGATTCTCATGTTGCCTTTTGTAAGTTGAGGAAGTGACAATGGAAAGACGGATGGTTATCATTAGAATTTGATTTTCGTTACAAAAGCAAACAGAAAGTTGTACAACTTTCAACATTTACAATACAGAAATTCTTTGTATAGATCATGCTATATTAGACACATATTATTAAATGTCTTTGCAATAAGACGATCCATCAAACAAAACGAAAATAAACAGACCTTAAACAATCCATTATAGTAATGTTTTGTGTAACTGTAATGGCTCTTTTCACTTCATTTATTAATTTTGATTTGCATACAATTTCAATGCAACAGTTTTAATATGTCCAAATTTTGCAAGTTTGTTTAATGTTTATTATTTTCGCCGTCACGGTCCTATGGCCTAATGAAGACATATGCATACACTTCCAATTCAAGGATGAGTCAAAACATGGAGGATGAAGACAAGTTCAATGTTGTTGCATAGATTAGAAATAGATCATTTCCTATGGTAAAGAGAGTTATTATATAGTACCAAATTTATTTATCACTGGTCACTAGTCTAAAATTAGTAATTGCGTATATTCTGGAGTAATGTTATTTTAGGACGTTATTTGTAGACAATCATCGGCAGATGTCACACGAATAGCATGTCCATCATCTTCAGTTTAGATACATACATACATACATACATACATACATACATACATACATACATACATACATACATACATACATACATACATACATACATAGATACATACATACATACATACATACATACATACATACATACATGGGGCCACGAGTGGCCGAGTGGTCTAAAGCGGTTTAGGTTACGGATCACTGCCATCTCACTTCTGTATGCGTGGGTTCGAGTCTAAGATTCGGCTAATGTAGTTATGTGAGAAAGCTAGCCAGTAGCTTCTCGTGGGTCGGTGGTTCTTTCCGGGGGTTTCCCGGGTTCTTCCTCCACCAATAATACTGGCCGCCATGTAGAGCCTAACGGGTTATAATTTTGTTTGTGTAACAAATTTGGGTCGCAAACTGCCGTTTGTACGAATTTTGTAAACTGCAGCTATCTGCAGTATGTAATTTTTGTAATTTAAGTTTGAGTAATCAGAATGCTCATCATTGAATATATAGTTCTGACTAATTTCCTAACAATTAGAGGCGATTAAGTGATATATGAAACATGGAGGATTTGTTATAATTTTGTTTTTTGGTTAAAGTTCGGGAGATTTTCATTAGAAAAGAACCAAAATGCTTTATCAGTAGGATATTATAGATGATGTGAACTACGGACATGGATGACGAGGTAGAAATAGATGAGCGGTACAGTGGTGATGAAAAGTCAGATTTAGAAGAAGACTTGATAGCAACTCAGACTGAGAAAAATATATACCTTCAAATCGATTCTAAATTTGGAACTTTGGACAGAGATGATTTTAAAAAGAAGATTTGTTTGGAATTGGATGCTCAGAATTAAAAAGATATAAGACTATCGCTACATGACTTGGCTAAAATGGAAAACAGTAATTATCCTGTGACTCGTATGGTTGAGAGGACAGTAGGATGTGATAGTGCGCCTCTAGATTAGTTGACGATATATTTATTCTATACCATTTCTTAGCAGGAGATAACAACTTATCCGAAGTGAAAAGCCTCGCGTCGAGACAGAAATCACGCACGAGTATCCATGATAGCAGTACATGTGTGAGCCGAGTATCTAAAAGAAAGGGATCTAACAAACAGTCACAGCGGTCAAAATCAGAACCAGAACAGGTGATGCAGAACTCCGAATGCAATTCAGTATCATCTCTTTTAAATGATAAAGATGACAGTTACATTACAATATATAATTTATACAAGATAATAGATCTAAAACATTTTATAAAAAGCAGTATTCAACAAATGAAAGATGACATCAGAAATGAATTGAAAACTGAGCTTGACAAGATACGTAAAGAACTGCAGACTAGAGATATTAACTGTACTAGACAACAATCGGAATTAGAAAGATGCAAAGAGGTAGAAAAGTTATCTAAAGACAATATGGCCTTGAGAATATCACTCAGGGAGAAGAATAACCAGTTGGAAAGTATAGAAGGTCACCAACTGTTTTTACATCAACTGCTCGAAGATAGAGTATGTGATAAAGATAAAGAAAATGTAACCACGAAATGCGAAGCACAGACTCAAATAACACTAGCTGATATAGTGTGGATGGGCAAACCTTCAATTGAAACACATACAGTTGTTGACAAAATTCCCACTAGAGAAGAAATCAGTAGTGCAATTAGTTCTCTCAATAAATATAAGGCATGTGGTAACGACGGTATTGTTGGCGAGCAATTAATGTTTGCGGACACTCAAAGCAGTGTACAGTTACTTGAAACTGTCTTCAAAAAAGTGTACGAGGCCGAGGAATACCCAGGCTATTTTAAACAAGGTTTTATAATACCGATATTTAAAGGAGGGGGAAAAAGCAAATTAGATATGAATAATTACCGTGATATAACTATAACTTGTTTGCAATCGGAATATTATTGATAATATTCAAAACATCGAAGAATCTACCTGGAATTCATATATTGAACTAAGGAGCGATTTAATTCACTTCAGAAGCATTCATTTGGACTTACAACCAAGCAGTATATGGTTTCTTGGGCGTAAATTTCCATCTATGTTATGGCCTCTCTCTGAAATAGTGAAACTATATGTCATGGCTGTTGGAAAAGAGACTGACGACAGACCGAAACATCTTATCTTAGGTTGTGAAATGCTACTTGAAGAACGAAACGTTTTCTTTGAGAGGGTGATTGACACTTTAGAGGTGAGAGTTGGGGTTAATTTATTCAATCAAGAAGACGATATACTATTGGAGACACTTCTTGGAAGCAGAGTAGATTGCTTGTCGTCTATCGACGATGATGTATGGGATAAACTCATGTTGGTGACGGCAAAAGCATAGCCTCATTTTACAATAAAATGCATGCCCTACTCTCAACCAACATGTCATAACATAACAACAATAATAAGTAGTTGAGCTAAATAAATAAATTAATTAATTTAAAAAACAAACATGAACAAAAGGCCATCCTGCTGTTGTCAAATTCCGCAATTTTGTTGCATGGACAGATCACGGAGATATAATGCTCTCTGGCTCATATAACATAAGAGTGTCACCTTTTGCCATCTTTTTTCATTTGAGAATGGTTTCTTGTTGTTCCTTATATATGTATAGATGTGAGTATGTGTATGTGAATATGTGTATGTGTATATATGTGGGATTTTTAATAAATATATATATATATATATATATATATATATATATATATATATATATATATATATATATATATATATATATATCTCTATATATATATATATATATATATATATATATATATATATATATATATATATATATTATATATATACTCTTTTGTGTTGTATTTCATGATTTTGTATTATCCTGAATTTGATTAATCTGATGTAATCTCTGTTGAAGAGGTAATAAAGTCAGTCAGTCAGTCATACATACATATAAACATACTGTGGCTTTGCCCGACCCAAAATTAAATTAGAACCATGTGTTATCAATTAAGTCGAACAAGCCACTGTTTATTGCTACACATGATCGCAGGCTAACACCATCCCTTACGTAAGTTTGCCATAGTTAAGAGAGGAAGCTGACCAAAGCCCGTGAGAAGTGTAATTAGCACCTTGGGCTGGAAGGATGTTTTGTACATCAAAGAAGCTGCCAGAAGGAGTGGGCGTGCCTTATCTTCTGGATACGCTGACGGACCGCCAGATTGAATAAGTCGAGTGGATAGGATCACAGCGCTACCCAATCAGAATCGAGATAGGGGTGGGACCCTGATTTATTTTAAAATATAATTTCTTTAACCGGCCGACTAGCTTTAGTTCTCGATCATCCGTTAGAGATTGTCTGAAGAATTGGAACTCCGGCGGCCATACGTTAATTGGCGGAAAAACCTTAGGAACAGGATTCTAAGTGTAGCTTCTAAAAAGGTCAGTGAGCTATTTGTTCGATCTTTGCTGTCTGCGACTGCATTTAATTGTAGATCGGGTATATACGTATTATTACTAAAGTCGTAGTAGGAGTAATTATTTTGTGATGTTGATATGTTTGTATATTTTGAAGAATGGGTTCCTATTTGTAAAGAATCGTATTGCTTGGTAGCTGTCGTAAGAATTAATACTAGTATAATTCGCTATGTGGTTATTTTATAGTACAATAGCACATTATCCATGTAATTATAGAAATTGAATGGTATCTTTGAAATGATTTCACTGTGAGAAATTAATAATATGAACATTTGAATATTTGTGTACGCGTGTGGGAGTGTAGTGTACAGACATACGTCTGACTGTCGTAATATTGTAAGTACAATGAGATTAACTATATATATATATATATATATATATATATATATATATATATATATATATATATATATATATATATATATATATATATATATATTAGATATACTTATGTGATATGATGTATGGATATATGTATGATATTGTGCTATTACGCCATTGTTTTCCTGTAAGAGTGTTAGGGAATTTCGATGTGTATGTATGCGTGTCCTAAAAGGTAATAGCTTTATCTGATGGTTAATTGATGATTTAGTGTGAGGTGAGATGTGATAAACCCTATGTTAACGCCTTGTGATTTTCACAGGAAGCTTCGAGGGACAGACTAATGAGTGGTCCCAGTGTCTCCGTTATAGACGGAAGGAAGAGAAGGAAAGAGGGAAATCTGGAGAGGAAGTTTGGGGAACAGACCAGGGAAAGTGGTCCCAATAGTCGTGATAAAAAACGGAAGGAAAGTGAAGGGAGGAGAGAAGTTGGGAGAGGTAGAATCCAGGAGGAGTGGGAGAATCGGATAAATAGATGAGTACAACCAAAGGCCAGGTGGAAAATCGAACTCACACTGAAAATCATAAGATGAAATAGGCTATCACTTAAAGGACGAGTGATTGTGTGACATTTAAATTTATAGGCTTATTAAATTGTTATTGTTGAATTTCACCTTCGTGTTATATATATATATATATATATATATATATATATATATATATATATATATATATATATATATATATATATATATATATATATATATATGTATATAATTTAACCGTCGGCAGTGCTGACTGGGGGCTCAGATCCGTATACCTATTTGGTCTTTAATTAAAATTTAAATTCATGAGCCAGGTGGAACTTTCATAATATTTTAATCATTACTTTGGAAGTACCCCACACCAACCTTTGCAGAACGCTACACATACATACATACATACATACATACATACATACATACATACATACATACATACATACATACATACATACATACATACATACATACATAAATACATGGGGCCACGAGTGGCCGAGTGGTCTAAAGCGGTTTCCGTTACGGATCACTGCCATCTCACTTATCTGTGGGTTCGAGTCTAAGATTCGGCTAATGTAGTTATGTGAGAAAGCTTGCCAGTAGCTTCTCGTGGGTCGGTGGTTATTTCCGGGGGTTTCCCGGGTTCTTCCTCCACCAATAATTCTGGCCGCAATGTTGAGCCTATCGTGTGCTGAAAAATGGCGTTATACCCTACAAAAACATACATACATACATACATACATACATACATACATACATACATACATACACACATACATACATACACACACATACACATACATGCGTGCGTGCGTGCGTACGTAGTTACGATTGTTCGTTCGTTCGTTCGTACGTACGTACGTACCTTACGTGCGTGCGTAAATTCATGTCTGTTTCCAACCATCAACATATATAATTGGTTTTGATTGCAGCATGGCACAAAATTTTTGTCAAAAACTTGCAAGCAGCAGAGATTTAATGTATATTTCTCTATCTCTCTGTTATTTTCTGTTCTCTCTCTCTCTCTCTCTCTCTCTCTCTCTCTCTCTCTCTCTCGATTCTATTGTGCAATGTTTATGTACCCATCTTGTCATTGACAAATGTAAATTTACCTTAAATTTAAACGAAACACACATACAATGTAAGTACACTAGTTAAACTGGCCGCCTTGTATAGCCTGTCGTGTAGATAAATGGCGTTAAACCCTACAACAACAACAACAAAAAGCAGCAGAAAATAGGCAATACAAGGCGGTCAGTATAAATGGTGCACCAAGAACCCGGAATAACCAGAGGAAGAACCTTTGACCTACGAGAAGCTAGTGGCAAGCATTCTCACATACCCACATTGGCCGAACCCGAGACTCAAACCCACGCAGAGGTGAGATGGCAGTGATCCGTAACGGTGAGTGGTTAGATCCCCCGGCCACTCGAGGCCCCCAATTAGCTTTTGTATGAGTACCTATATTACAGTATTTTAATTAATAATAGGTAAATACATTTAACAGAAATAATTTATAAAATTTAGTCGGAATACATAACGCATTTTGTTTTTAATTGAACCATTAAAAACTTAGTTAAAAGGCTGAAGTTACTCTTAATTCGAGTTACTATGTTTTCAATATATAACCGTTCACCTGTGCAATATATGTGGATTTGATCTCCTGTATATTTATACGTGGCTGTTTTAATAGATGTACCTATCTGCTGCGATAATGGAAAGTCATGTGGTCCAAAATAAGTTGAATAATAAGCAAACAAGGTACTTAAACTATAATCATTAGGAAAATGATCGATACTTTAATCAGATCCACTTTGAAAATCGTAATACAATTTGAGTCTACATGTACATGTATACAATGAAAGTATGCGATCCTTTAATCTAAGTTCTCTGGTTAGCGATTACCAGTACGAGCTATTCAACTAACTCTATTCAAACGACAGGTCTAAACGAGGCCAAAATTCGATTATACTAAAATATCAATATCTAGAAGCGCCATCGTACGTCGACACATTAGATTTTCAGGTACGTAAAATATTTGTTCCAAAAAGTAATCGTTTTAATTTTTAACATTTATATATGTTCACGATCATAAAAAGCAACTTATAGCATTTACTGTCTGAAGATTTGTTTGTTATTAGGCAAATATTTGATCAAACAGGGAGCGATAACGCCGGAAGTAAATTAGACTGTACACATACATATATAATAAGTTTACTTGGTGTGTAGATTAGATATGGTGTCTTTGTTTATTTTATCACGGTGATTCATGTAGCAGGCATAGACTCAGACAAAAAAAGATGAATAACTCCTATGAATTGCTAATTGTTAGACAAATTGCTAATTTAATTGTATTGATCCATTCTTATGAATACAATCAGTCTGCTTTAGTTAAACTCTTATATCCTTTATCAAAATGTTTCCATAATAACCGTTTCACCCATTAAACAAATACGACAACAGTGATCAATAGTTTAAGGAGATTAGTTAATCATAGACCAATAATGAATTAAAGCGACTGATGAAAGACTAGGAAGTTCTGCCTTTATTAACCTTGCTTAGAGAGGAGTATGTATGTATGTATGTATGTATGTATGTATGTATGTATGTATGTATGTATGTATGTATGTATGTATGTATGTATGTATGTATGTATAGGGGCACCGAGTGGTCTAATTCGCTGTCCGTTACGGATCACCGACATTTAGCCTCTATCTGCGTGGGTTCGAGTCTAAGATTCGGCTAATGTAGTTATGTGAGAAAGCTTGAAAGTAGCTTCTCGTGGGTAGGTGGTTCTTTCTGGGTTTTTTGCCGGGTTCTTCCTCCATCATTAATACTGGCCGCCATGTATAGCCTATATTGTGCTTAAAAATGGCGTTAAACCATAAAAACAAAACAAAACAGGTATGTATGTATTTATGTATGTGTGTGTGTGTGTATTTGTGTGTGTGCGCGTGTGTGTATGTATGTATGTATGTATGTATGTATGTATGTATGTATGTATGTATGTATGTATGTATGTAGAAGTTTAGAATGATAAGTCAAAAGCAGTCTGAATCTTTTTGAGATCATCGGGTCTTTTAGGTATATCGACATCTTTCACCGATCTGAATGAGTAGACTTATAATATGAGTTTGATATTTTTGTCGCTTCTGTCGCTTATTAGGATTGACCAATCCAGGTTACAATATTTTCCTTCTTTCAAATGACTCTACATATCTCACATGGGGTTTAAAATGAAAACTTATCAGTGACAAAAACACAAACACTGCATTTGCACACCTACTTATTGCTGCTCGCGGATATGTTTTACTTTGTTTTAGCGACAACGTTATACACATGTTCAACCTCGACGAACACGACCCGGTTTACTACTTCTTCATCACGGTCAATGGCTTGGGATGTACTATTAATGACAGACAAGTCTTATTTAGAACTGTTCCCTGATAGCATTTGTTTTTCGAAAGTTGTATCCACGACGAGATGTCAATATAGAGTCAAAGGTAATCTCGCAGGAACAACCCACGTACATGTCATTAGGTGAGTTTGCATTGGTTTATCAGGACTCTATAGATCTCGCACAGGTTGATATAAAAATAAATCCTCACTTAGATAAATGCATCGACAATGGACACTTCTTCCCAGCCGATTTCAAATACACGTACTATCTTCAATGTGACAACTCCACTGGCCCCTGATGCGCTGTTAATTACCCGCAAATTGTTCTTGCCAAGCCAGTGTATGTTTGTTGAAGATGCTGACGGCAAGTTCGTTGAATGCACACTAGCTGGTTTAATCTGCGTCTCAAGCTTTACTATGATGTCTTCGTATAAACGCATTTGCGGTTCTAATTGCGGGTATCGCGAATTCATCAGATGCTGAAATTTCCATATCGCATGTGGATGGCCACTTACAATAAGATCAATACATACGAAATAAACTTATTAAGGAAGATGAACAATGCTTTGTTTAGACAAACCATGGAAAATGTGGGAGAAAGAATTCACGTCAACCATGACATTAATAAAAACCCAACTAAAACTTCACAAGTTGAACATTCATGTACATGGAGTGCCTCGAGCAAAGCCTTTACTTTAGAACAGATAAATCTTCTTGTGTGTATCATTGCATTAAGGTGCGTTTGTCCTGGACACCATCATAGGGATGTTCCGTAGAAGTGTCTAATAGTTTCTCCAAATAGACCTCTGTGTTAATTCTGAGTCCGCATGAGAAACGTATAATTTCTGTCGCTCATATGCCCCACTTGTGGCCTCAACTAATCTTCATATTGACTTTATCCACGCCGTTGGCAAATGGTTGAGTGTTGGCAGTCCTTTAACATCAATTCGGTCTTAGATAATAAACATATCGTAGGACCGCACAAAGTCAGATGCATGAGCTTGTCAACCTAATAACTCTTCCGCGGAATACATGAAGCGAATCAAATCGTTCTCGACTGTATCTAACTACAGAGGCTGAACCGCTCTGGATTAAAAAAAGGTCCCGTAGTTTACACATTTCTGCCAAACTTTCACCAGATGGAGTTATATATGTCGCAAGTATAATGTGCATTACAGAACGCTGCTATGACCGATTAAGATCGCCGCATACTCTCGAGCTTATCTGGTCATCAGAAATTCGTGTGAAACCGATCCTTAGATTATAAACACCCGTGGAAGCTACATCTCGGTTAGCGTTGTGCAAACATATATGTATTTCAACTCGCCTGCGACATGTGATGAATCCTTAGACTTCAGGGTCTCTGCTTCACTACATCTGTTGGCAAAATTTACCATGTGATTCTAACAATATGCCAGCGTGCTGAACGCTGTAGGGTCTCAATACATCACGTAATCTGCATGAAAAATACTTGTCGGAGATGTGGGTAAATAAATCTACCACCATGCCTGTTTAACCATATGCGCCCTGAAGACATTTAATGTAAAATGTTGATGCTCTCGCTGTCTTGTCAATGACTGTTTCAATCTTCCAAGAGCCTCAGACACTTATTATATGTGTGCCAGTTTCTTGTCTTTGTTTATTATATCAATGTACTGCTATTTACATGGGGTGTTTTAGTGACTTCCCAGAGGACATTGTCTAGAAGAGGTTCTATTATCCCATGGAGAGCTTGCCAAGGTCTGCAATCTTGTCATTCGAGCCTCTTTTGATAGTACATATATCAATGTTTTCTCCAACAACGGTCCAGTTATCTTAATGAATCCAAGGATAATATTCACATTATCTTTTGACCATTGTGGATATTGTTTTGTATGCAATTATTTGTCGGTAGCACACATCATCGAATCCATATACAGACACTTCACTGGGCTTCTGTCGGTTATGTAAATCCCGGTGTATATCCAGCCGTCTTCTATGCCCTCAGTATTTGTATCTAGGTCATGGAGGGATCCAAATGCTCTTTTTACCAAGCTAATTCCTTCATGGAATATCCACTAATTTTGTAAACGTAGTAAGTATCACTGTAAAGGTTACTATTCAAGCCTGGATATTATGGACTTCTAGAATACTTCAAAGGTAAATGTCCTTGTCTAACAGTGGGAACAAGTTTAAGTGATGGTTGTTCTGTTATTAAGCGATTTAATCTAATGTGCATTTGTGGCACTAGTTATCTTACGGCATCGCACACAAAGTGAGGGCAATATTTGTTTGCCACCGATTTATCTGTATTGGTAAAGCCACGATAATCCAGGGATAGCTCCAATGTAATTTGTTACGTGTTTATGAACTAAGTTTGCTTGTTAATCATTGGGCATGCCTGCTCTGGCAAATGTGTCTGTTGCTGCATGTTATAACGTACTCAGAGATTATGCGCTTGGTTTCTTCTGAGAGTTGCATTGCTGCCATCCATTTCTTTATCACGACCGATGTAGCTCCTATTATTAACAGCCATGACCTATAAAACAATCATCTTGTCACGTACTACCACGTGATATTTAACAGCCAGTAGAAGCTCAGGACAAAATTTTTTGAGGTGTTAGCAAAAGTGGACAGATGTAATTTATGATACTCAGTGGTACCAAAACGTACCCAGAGGAAACCAGATACAAATGAATGATGTTAAAGAGATTGTGTCTGTTTGAGTTTGCATGGTCATTGCATGTATTTGAACTAGTGTACCGTCAGTTGTTCGTGGGATGAGATTCGGAGTTTTCTCGCAGAAACATCCAGAAGCACATAATTTCCTCACGATAGACTTTTGAAATATTAGTACTATGTCTTCTACAGCGGAAAAATATTGCGATATTTAGATACAAGTGTATCGCACAGTTAGTTTAAGAACCATGATGACTATATGCAATGATGGAAACAAAACTCAAAAAGACAGTGTTGCTGTAGCACTGGTGCTGACCAATCCTTAAAATCTGCCGGAGAACAATCGGATCTACTTGAAGATTACACATATGTGACAAAACTAGTTTTCTCAATTCTTGGAGACTACTTGGGAAAACAAAGAAATTGGCATTAAAGAAACGTTTGTGCCTCTAATCATGACCTGGTTAAAACCGTGGAACATGCGACACCGTAGATTTGAACAGAAACATTACTGAGTCCAGTTTAAAGACAGCCAAATGGGCCATTGATATTAAGCAAGCCACAAAGGTAACAGCGGCGACCATCCAGCGCTAGCGAGAGGGGATTGTGAGATTCCAATAAAAATGCAGCCAGAGGCAAATTTGTAGATATCAGTGAGGACTTTGAGATAGTCGATAAGTTACAAGTAGACTCGGAAAGACAATCGCGAATCTTCCACAATGACATCCACCTTAATACAGATTGACTTTACCAAGAAAATTGTCCTTTTGAGTTTGGTACTCAAAGGACCATCTTCTTGAAAGAATGAATAGTAACGAACGAAGAATCTACGGAAACACACGCAAGTAGACTCAACATGGAATGGCCTAAATATATATTTCGGAAGTTACACGAAATAACAATGCTAACAAAATTAAACCTGGCTGGATAGGCACGAACCTTTGATGAACAACTAGTCAGGCTACGCTCTGTATCATCATTCTGCAAAGTCACCCGAGGCTATAACTCTGGAGGATAACTTACCCCGGAAGGAAACTATTGTTCGCCACGGGAGAATGTTCTGCCTTTAGAGTTTGATCCTAATTCACCTCAACATGGAGTCAGTTTTACTAAAACATGTGAAAGAACCGTATTTGAGAAGGCAACGTCTTCCATATGCACATGCTTCAGATACGTGCCTTTTAACAGCAGAGGGTCCACATGTATGTGGATCGGTTTGAAATGATCGAGCGGTCAGTTTAATCAATAACACAACGCCAGCAGTGATCATAGAGGATATGTTGATCTGTCAGAGGTTGATTGATCTGTCAGAGGTTGATTAAAAACAACATCATGGACCCGGAAATGTTACCAGCATGATTTCATTGAAGTAAATCGGTGACGTATATGAAAGAGCACACCGAGGACGAGTGCTAAGGAGAATGTCGGTGGTTGTTATACACATTACCTTGATGATGATGTTATGTAACAATATATGTCGAAAGCAAGGATGCCCATGTACTATCAGCTCTACCCTCACCAATATGCATAGTAAATTCATGGAATCGCTCTACGTTATATTAATCAACGCGGCATAGGAAGACAGTTTATCAAACATGCAACTTAATTTGATTCCTTGTTAAACTTCATAGTCACTTCTTAAGGATGCTAGAGTTTCGATTGTATTTGGACATCTGAACTGGATTTGTTGAGGATGTGTACAAATTATTTTATTGATAAATACTCGAAAGTGTTAGCGCAATCAATACTAATACCCCAAATACGAAAATATACAGTATCAGTATCATTGGCTGCCTAAGATGAAATTTAATTTTAAGCAGTACTTCTCTGAATGTTATTTGACATATTTGATGTATATCTTCCACCTTTATAATTGCATATAAATGATGGATTCTAAACAGCTACGCTATGGGAATATAACGAAAGTTATTGATGATGAGTTGTCTCACATGTTTGGTTATGCCAACATTGATTGCGATTATATTCCATTCGCCAACGTGGCATTCACAAATGTTCACATACACTAAAATATAATTTAGCAAAATGTCAAATAGAAATCTAACGTTGTCACAACACTGGTGAGTTAAAACACTAAATCGATGTGATTTTGGAATCAACGTATCTAGCCCCGTCAGCTGACTACTCCGGCAAGTCTTAAAACAAATTGTTTTTGCAAGAGTAATGAGGTGTCCCAGGTCCACTTCTGTAAAGTCTCTTACAAATATATTGAACGAACAGTAAACTGACCGGTGAAAGTAACACCTTATTGATAATCAACAAGGAAACAATTGTCCGAATAACAGTTCTCTAAACAAACGCTAAAACGATCATTGAGCTCAAAAAGTCATGGTGTAATGGGTGTATTTCTGAGTAAACGGGGCATTACGTAAACAAAGACATAACTATCTGCAAATAACTATATTCTATGATTGAATGATATTTGTAACAGTGACGAAATGTTTAGTTTGTTGCTTCCACATAAGGCCACCCTGATTACATACTATGAGTGAACGATATTAAATAGAATAACTGAATTGGCATAATCCATCTTGAAGGCAATTTTTGCAGTGGAACAAGATATGTCAGATGAAACCAAAAAGTAAACCACTGTCCTAACCAACATAAACATGTGTGTATGCCCCAGGTGCGAGTTCTTGACTGTCCAAGTCAGCAGCCATCGGCCTGGATGTGGAGGGAATTGCGAATACTAATGTTATCAGTTACCAATATGAATTGTTGTCGAGGCTACATCGATTTCAGCTGTTATGGCTGGCAGGACTAAACTTACTTGGGAAAACATATGTCTGGAAATATGAATAGGCTCAACAGGCAAATGAGTTTTCAAATCATTTTTCATTCGCATTGATCCAGTTGGTTAAAGCTGTATTCTGAGACAAATGTGGATACTAAATTTCCCATACGTTCTGTTGCATACTCATTATGGCTGTTTTTCTTTTCAGTGTTTTAACTCTGGAATCCTCTGAAAACGCTGTGTTTTAAGAAACAATTTTAAAGTCTATCGAAGGTAAGTGTTTCGGATAATTTAAGAAAAAAGGTATACTTATCAGCTCTAATAAGTAACAATTCTTTAGAACACTCCATTGTTCGAATGTTAATGACAATTCCTATATCAAATGATCTCAGTCGTTCCTTTTACTCCTTTCTTATAGAAATATCGACAAATTATAACTTGAATTGTGAAATATATAATTCGTAAACCTACATGAGCACATATCGTCACTTATGTTAGTATCCGATGCTGTATAAAGATTAAAGGACTGGTTTGTTTTTGAAGTCTCCTAAACAAAGCCTTTGCTATTTTGACTTAGTGTTTTTTCTTCTTCTGTCAAGGCATATTATTCATTCTTGATTCGTTTGTTGTCTGTCTTCATTCTTTTATGTCTTTCTTGATTTTGCTGTACATCTTTTAAGACAAGCATTTTGTAAACTGATGCCTGGCTCCAAAGTTACCACTGTCAACATTTCAAATTCGTATCTCCATCTTACATATACTGGCCTGATACAGTTTGGAATCATGTAATTGACATTTGCAAACATAGGCAATATTTAAACATGTATAGTCAGTTTTATTCTCAAAACAACACAGTTTTTTCATCTTTCTTGGCGAAATATATTACAACAAAATGGTTTATACATATTGAGATTATGGAACAAAATGTCATGTAGAATTAAATATAAGAAATATCATGCATACCGAGGGCAGCTAATAGCTGTAATGAGGACGACAATCTAAGAATAAATACACGTGCATCTCTTTATGGCATCAGCAACTTCTTGTGATATTGCGATATAGGTTACATACATAACTTGTACAGAAAATAGAGAATTAAAAATAGGTTTAAAATTTTTTTATAAACATGGTTGCTTGAAAGTGGGAATATTTAATCATAATGTATGATTCTTTTTGTTATAAATAGCGGAATTCTTATCAAAAATGAACGATGATACTATGAATTAGATTATATCGATCTTTTGCTAGCGTAAAGGATCTCAGCCAAGAACCAGGACTGAACAAAAAGCGACTCAGAAGACAAAGGAAGGTCATCCGCAGGCAACGTCAATGTAAATATCTGTAGAGGCTGTTTTTTCTTCAATGAATTCTCCTTTTGTAGGAAAAATAGACATTGAGCTAATATTATTATGAAGTATTTTTCTTCTTCCACATACTGTTGATTTTGGTCTCGTGTCTAATATAAATTGTGAATTGGGCGATATAGTGACTGAGACGTCTATGTTAAATGTGCGTGTTGATACTATGGCATCTTGGGGAATTTAACATGGGGTATGTTTGATCTGTATTGCGTCAAAACTATTGGACCTGTTCATAGACACGGTGACTGGAATACGGGTGATGTCACTGTAATGCATATTGGCAACAATGTTGCACGTGACTGACCTCAATTGAGCAAAACAGTGACATCGGGCATAAGAATCTATTACGTTTGTCTGGGAGGAACAAATATTCGCGTGATACTATGCAAGAAACACAAACATGGTTTGGCGGAGCGAGAACCCGTACCGTTTATACAACTAATAACATTCCCCCGTTGGGTGGGACATATAAATTTTTAGACATGCGCATATACACAAACGAGCGCGTGCAAACATACACATACAAACACGCATGCAGACACACAAAAGTAGGTTAACACACATACGCAAACAAACACGCCATCACTATTTTCTGTCTCTATAGTCTCCCACAATGTCCCTAAATGTGTCTCTATAATGTCCCTTTAAGATTCCTTGGCTAGAGATAGAGTTAGAGACATAGAAAAAAGAAATATAAATATGACACAAACATTCAGTTATAAACAAAAATGTATCCAAAAACAATGATAGATTTCTGAACATAAATTAATCACACACCTAAATCGTATATTTATGAATATTGATCTTTCACACAAGATATCGGCTAAACTATTTTCTTTAGACAAGAGTATAACTCTTTTCTAGGCAATGTAATGGCTCTGAAAAGGGCCGTTTTTTTTTTGTCCTAACCACCATGCAGTTATCATAGATAGCATCGCACGGATCCTCTTCTCTTCATCAAACTTTGTCTGACTTTTAGACCGTATATTAGGACTCTCTTCTTTCTCCACATATATCTTTCGTCTGTTAGAAACATCATCTGAATGCGCAAGGTTCACAGCTGAAACGTGCTTGCCAAATCCTGAAAATGTGCCCTACTTGTGGACAAGGCAATCGCACCAACAGGACCAAGGCTCAAGTCTGTCCATGAAAGAAACGATGTAACATTTGTAATAAATCATGGAATCGGTACACGAATGGTACATTTAAAATACCAACCCTCACAGAAAGAGGAAGAAGACCACCATAAGTTTGAATGCATGCAAGAAACTGGCATTTTCATTACTAAGTTCTGCGTGACTTATCGAGCATGCGAGAAATGTATCCATGAACCGATCTTAACCGTTGCCCTCACTGTAGCAGGAGTCTTGGAGGATGTAAATAAATCTTTCGGGGACTGAACACGCTGAACCATTTTGCCCGATAGATCTTAGACCCCATTGATGAGACGTGGAGTCATGAGGACATCGAACGTTACGGGGATTGCAATCGCTATGCCATTGTGGTGGCTCACAACATATTTTGATTTCGATGGAGAGTTTCTACTGAAATACAATGTGATACAAAGCCTCGAACGTCCTAAAATGAATTTAAACGTAGCAAAGCTCATTTACATGCAAGTGGGACAAGTACAGTTTAAATTTTCGATAAGTTACTTGGCCATGCCTTTGAGTATAATTGTCACAGAATTAGGAAAACAAAATAACTTGTGTATGGTTTAGAACTGTTTGAGGGTTATCTAGGGTGAATAATTGTTTCTACAGGTAAGCGACGGAACTAACATGTATCTCTCCGGAAATTACTTGCAACGAGGGACGTTATAATCATGATATGCGCGGGTATTTTACCCTGAATATTACTCACTCACCTATGGATTTAAGGAAGATGAATTTATAACCGACACACTGGTCGTTTTGGATCTCGTTATGGAGTGTACGCGCTCCATTGCGTTCTTCAGCCAAAGGGGTGAGTTTTAAATTTATATTTTTTTTTATATGTGACGCTTATTGAGTTCGTAATATCATATCGTGTAATGATTCATTCATTGCAACGCAGATTTAAAACGTTGTGATCGTTGAATTACAATTTGCCATTATAGGTTAATGTATTAGCATATATCTTGAGATTTTTCAAAACGCATTATTATTACCAGTTTTGGTTTTATTGTAACTAACGAATATATATATATATATATATATATATATATATATATATATATATATATATATACGTATGTCTGTACTTTTGGTGGAGCATAGAACATAGACGTTGGTGGAACATAGACGTAGCTAATTCAAGGGTGATGTATGCTCTCTGTACGTGTGTATACGTATGACTGTACATGTAGTGGATACGTGAAGTGTGTGAGCGACCGTTACAAGTTTGGGCCAATCCAAGGATTCGGTGAAACTGTGGAGTTTGTTAGTTTAGGATTCGCACTACTGTACAAGGATCAAAAAGAAAATATGTGTTCAAATTGTTGTTTCAATTGCGTACATTTTCATTTACATGGGATTAGCTTGAGTCTTAGTTGTATTCCAGGAGATTATGTGATTATCACGTACAGTGCATAACAATTAAAACATATTTTAATATATTGCGATTATATGAATCTTATGCGCAGTCAGTACAAGAGATTATGTGAATATCTTACAGTGCATAATATTTTTTGAAACGTATATGAAATCCATGAGGTTTCTTGAATCTGTATTTCATAATGATAACATAGTTTTGGTTTATTTTCAATGTGTGAATGTTTGTGTAGAGTGATTGGATCATTTGTATGTTGAAAGCGTGTCAGAATCATTGTATTTATATATCATATATTGTTCTTTATTAATTCATTTCATAAATATCCATCTTTCACACACTGTGTTTGTGTTATTCATTGAATCCAAAACCCACTCGGTTTCTTTTTTGCAATAATGCTGCATTATACATTTTTATGACAAAAATGGTCAATGGATATGTTGATGCACATATTCAATACCGAAGCCAATCAACATGACGTTCTACCCAATGTTTGCCGGATGCTCACTACTACGATCTCGGCAACGTGCGTTTCGAACACAGAGACGCTTTCTTCGCTTGGTACCACATTTCACGCTTCAGACCCATTCAAGTTTCAAGATGAAATATTAAAGGACTGCCGTTCTCATGTGGTCATTCTAGAACTAGTCATGGAACACGGAGTGATCGATCTTTTGAAAAAACATGCACCATTGCCAGAAAGTGTTCCTTAGTGAACCGCAAACTATTCATGCACGAGAAATCCCTAGTTGTTATCCGCTATCCAACGACCGATTTTTCAAACAACAATATTCGGTGAAAACCCTACGCTAGTTACATTACTTGCGTCGCAAGGAAGACAATTGTATCTAACACACCCGAAACGGAGGAGGCTAAAATACCATCGTAACGTATTCGCAGGATGGGTGGGACTTTAAATCCCTTAAGAGTAAAACAGTTGCTTATTTCACGGGAGTCCAATTTGCTGCCCTCAACGATCAACCAAAATTCATATGTTGCAAAGTACTAAATAAGAGATATACGGAGCCTCCTTTCTGCTAGAACAGCAAGGATACCATGTAATTAACATGTGAAAACATTCGTACATGCACTGCTTGAGACAAATGCATCGTGGAAGGTTATAAGTGGGTGGACCATACGAACACGACACCTGTTTGTTGTACCTCGCCGACAAGTAGAAATTAGAAGAAATGCATTGCTTGGACGTGATTTCGCTGTATCCATACTTGTGCGAATATTGTCACTTTACAGCAGAAGACCCACAATGTATGACGCAACACATCGACAAATACATCATTCGGCTATACAAAAGAAAGATTAAATGTAAAATCTTCCCATCTAGTTTTACCCGACCATTGCCAAAATCCTGATCTTTTCTTTGTGTTGTACCTCTGCAGAAACGTACAACCACGACCAACCTTGTCAGCACAACAGGGATGACGGCGCCTTGGCAGGAACGTGGGTCTGCGTGGAATAGGATCTGGAATACTAATTGGTAGATGTATACTCAGTTTATCACTTTGCCAAGACAGAACAGTACATAAAGGCCGACGAGAATCAGAAAGGTATTGAGGCAGATGGATGCCTGAGGAAGATGTGGGACGATAAGTCTTTTCAAGCACCACCTGCGTATCCCATCCCTGATAAGATCTCTGCGTCATTGTTGACCCCTTCTTCCATACCTGAACGAGAAGAACTCAAAGCTTGGGTTACAAATATGATGTGCACTCTGTCTTATACAGAAGTAATAAAATAGGGAAACCGGAAGTGAAATAAAAAAGCAAGGCAAAACACGGTCCTCGATATCTAATCCCTTTGCACGTTGGACGCGTAGAGTTGTTTCAAAACCACCACCACCTCATCCCAGACAGAATAGCAGCAGTGAATAGTGGGTTATTCTAAATAGGAACCATCCCATCCTGCATGATACGGAGGAGTTCAGAAATTGTATTCTTTTGCCAAACCTAACACAAAAGTGTCCGTTTACCTCACGTGCAACGATGGTTATAAGAACAAGCCAATTACACCTTACAGAAACCCAATTGACAAAATATTTCCAAAAATCGCACCCAAGTTAAGGTCATCGATCATCAATAGAAAGCCGATTTAGTTGAGGTCGTACTATTGACTTCCAAATCGAAAACTCAGATTTTGCGAGTCCTTAAATTGGTGTTGAAACAAAGTAGATTTCATCCTGTACGTTGGAAAACCATCAATGTTACCGAATTCTGAACCAAGCTTACAAAAACGAATTAAAAAACACTCGACATTCATTTTTGCACCACCGAGATTTCAGAAACCAAAGGCAGCATCGTGGAACGTTTTCAACGAACCTTGAAATAACTCATGTGGAAATATTTTACGCATCAACACACTTTTAAGTGCATTGACGTCTGACCGCATCTGGTCCAAGGTTACACCCAATCTTGCCATCTGAGCAACTGATGTGTCGTCCCCCCTCGCGCGAAGAAGACTCTCGACAATAAAGAAGCCGTCATTTTACGTCTATTTTGTATGTCTTCTACCCTGCTTGTCCCAAGAAAGGTGGATTGTTGACACCAGGACATTGGGTGTGCATTTTCAAAACCAAACATACTTTCGACAAAGTTTACTTACCCATCTGGACCACCGAAATGTTTCGTGCCACTGAAAAAGTGCATGGCCGTCATTATGCCGTGTATAAAGTTATAAAACATGAAAGGGAAAGTGTTTTAAAGGAGCGTTTTACTTGCCGTAGTTGCAACGAGTGACCAACAAAGAAGGCTAGGTGTAGAACATAGAAAACTATTTTCATTGAAGTATCCGTAAAGTGATAAAACAACGTGTCAAAGAAGTCACAGTAAGTTGGAAAAGATATCCTCCAAATTGTGACTCATCACAAGTCATCAACTATAAAATGAAGTCATACTCTTGACATTCAACACAGCCTCAATCAACACAATGGCCACTCCTTCTCACAGTTCTTCTCTGCAAGATCTACAAAAGCAACCATTGCATATGTTGTGTGGAGAACGTGTGCCTAAAACGCAAATTGTCTTTTACTGCCATGTCATCGGTTCTACCGTTGCCAATTAGAGTTTGCAATACTTAAAACAAACATTTGTTTACCATATTACTGAGCAGTTGTTGCATCGGTTACCGTCTCCCCAATCCTTCCTTGAAATACAGTAACAGTCATAATGGGATTCTTGCACCCAACGTCAGTCACATTCCCAACATTCACCATTAAATCAATAACAATCTCTTGTAGACACTCCTGTGACATCCAGTTACCCCACCAACAGCAGAGCTCTTGAATTATGAATAACGTCACCATGTCACATTTAAATGGATGGGTTTCCCCAAGAACACGTTGAGCTGTTTCGCAGCCAAATTATATCAGGCCCATATGGACGTTTATTTGACAGATAAGATGAATGATGAAATAAACGTTCAGACACACGAATAAAATCCATCCAACAGATTATATCAATGTGCCACTTGAGGAGGGACGGGTAACAAAAAAGCAGCCAAGATGAATTCTGCAATTTTGTAATGGTATTTTGGAAGAGTATTCCACTGATGAAGAGGATGATCTTGACCAGACTCTACCTGATCCATCTGTAGATCCAAACGCTGTCTCCTGGGGACCTTGGATATGGCATTACATGCTAAAGACAGCCAAAGGGACTTTGTGGGCTGCAGACATCTGTGGTGAAACGTTGGCTTGGTAGTTTGGAATTACAACTCCAAAATACCAGTATGGCATGGATGCATTTTACAGACTTAAGGAAAAAGAAGAACGCGAAAGCGAACAACAAATGAAGTTAGAGCACGAAATGCAAGTTCAATCTGTTGTGGATGTTCAGTTGGAGGGATCAAATACGATGGAGGAACTTTCACACAGAATATGAAGAAATTCTAGTGTTATGTGTCTTTAATGGATTCTCTGATTTATTGACCACAGATAATGTCACTTGTTAATTAGAGAGAAACACTTGGTTTAATATTTCATTTTGTAAATATTTTAATATTAATATTACCTATTTATTTATGTTTATATGAAATAACATTGATACAATTTGTACAATCTGAAGAAGAAAAACAAAATAAAGAAGAAAATATACAGCAATAATTTGTGCTGTTTCTTAGTCAAATAGCCTCAGGCCATCCGTATAGACCACAAACCACGTTTGGTTGTGGCTTTGGTTGAAGTCATTCACCCTCCACAACCACTAAATGTCAGTGAATATCAAGGTAAGTACATAACAACTTGGATACGAATGATCCTGTTTTTCACCAATCCAAAAGACCAAGACAAACAAATTCTCTACTTAACATGTATGAGATAAACAGTTCTGCATGCTGTTATTTTAGCGGTCAACATTTAGTGGTCACTATTGATTCTATTACACAAAGCCACACGAAGTGTCTCTAACTAGTACCATAAAGTTGATTGTCACCTATTCATGAAATGTACCGATGCCTAAACGTTGACCATCACTTATAGTCCCGAATTGTTTGATATGATAAACTGTGTGGATAGAAGATCACCTCATCTAATAGAAACGATTCCAATAACATCATCATCTTCAGCAACACCCAGTTTTTAAGATATTTCGTTCCCATGTAGAATTGAACCAAGGATTGATATCGATCTTTGTGTACTCTGATGTGGTAGAGTACAACGTGGTGGGACACACATCAGCACCGTTACTGTGTGTCATTCCTTTCAAAGTTGATATTGGCACAACCAACGACCAGGAAGGTGAAATCAAATATCACGTTCACCCCAAATTTGTACATCATCTCTATTTCCCCTTCAGTTAATCGTATTTCGACAGTGTCAGCATTGGTATATAATGACATCTGGGACAAAATATTCCATTCACCATTCACGATGAAAATCCATTTGCGAAACCGATTCTCTAACGAAGTGTAAGTCACTTATCCAGTGTGCAGTGAATTTGCTCGTCGACGAGGACATGGTTTAGTAGATATGCTAATATCGGCATTTCATTAGGCGGTCCCCGTATTGAAACCGATGGTGACACGAGTAATGCACGATTTGAAAGATGCCGCATTGATGCAAGGCATATGATTTATTTAACATGTCATCTTCCACAAACAAAAACCTGAAAGACGTTTTCCTGAGAACAGGCATACATTTATTTTTTTCAAACTGGTATAGACATTTTGGGCCGACGAGAAACTTCTTTAAAGTCTCAGGACATTACCGAGTCATGCATACCTGCTTCCATGACACCAAAGTAAGGACAAGGCAGAAAGAGACGGCGAAGACACCTCTTAAGAGGTATTTATATCCACAGAGCTAGAAAGACAAATACAAAAAAGACCGTGCGAGACGCAGACTTTTGTGGTCATTAAAAGCAAACAATTATGGAAAATGATGCACAGAGAGTCTTTCACATGTTCCAGTTCGAAAATGGATTTATTTGTTATGCCACCAACCATAATGATGATGCAATAATCTCAGCGGGTATACTTGTATTCCGTGTCCTCTTTGACTGACACTTTCACCATCGCCACTGGACTCCGATCCAAGATCATCTATTCCAAGGACAGTTACCGGAACGTTTAATCATTGGCTTCGTTAGAAATGCAGACGTCAACGGAGCCGTCAGTTACATTCCTATCGGGTTTAAGCACTACAAAGTGTCCAAAAATAAAGTCAGTCGCCTTGTGTTCCGTACCCTTCGAACATGATGTTAGTGACGAGAAGAATGAATTGAGATCATACTTGTCCCTGTACAAAGCCACTGGACAGTTAGGGGCCAATACCAGCCACGGCATCTCATACGAAGTTTATACAGGAGGCGACGCATTGCGAACTTTTGGTATCAGTCAAGTCCAAAGCAGCCACGAGGGTCTTTTCCAATATATAACGGAGGCCAAATTCCCTTGGAACTTAAGTTTGCAAAAGCTCTAACCGAGACGGTGAACGTCATATTGTATGCCGATTAGAGAATACGATAGAAATCAACAGTTTTAGAGAGGTCAATCTAAACAATTAGAACTATGGAAGACTCGTATTTCTCTTTGAATGGTGGAGACTCTTTGAAAATGGAACTGGAGCATATCGTTGTAGCAGAACCCAAAGACAAATACGCAGAGGGATGGCCATGTCCAGATGGCTAGAACAGGAACATTGAGTTTCCTGTTTTGCCAAACACCCGAAGGAAACAAGTACCGGGTTGTCCAAAAAGGATTGTTATGGATGTGAAAATTATTATCCCAGTCCAATTCAACGGCGATCAATGTCTGATGATCAGTCAAGACGATAGATTGGACGAGTATGTGGAGGACGCTTGTGGTCTCATATCGAAAGAAGCAGAGTTGCATCAGTGGTATAAAGACTTGCTTAATCATTCGCTCTATTCACTGACTGATATAGATATTCATCGCATCTAATCTCTCTTGCCCCATAGAACTGCGACGAAGCGAAAAGACAATTACTTGGCAGACATTTTCAAGCAAACAGTCAGAATGTATTCATTACCTGTGACGACAGAACCGAAACAAAATAAAAGGGTGCTTATAAATTTGATTACCTATTGAGAAACATTTCGTACACTGCTTCTTGAAATCATGTTGTGCTCTATAAAGATAAACAACTTGTTGGTTAGTACCGCGCGGAAGTTCGTTGCCGCCCCGCCAAGGGTTACTGTTTGGTCCGATTAATTTCAGCCATTTGCAACATTATCACCCGTAATGTATTTACTTGTCACTAGCAGGCCCAAATTTATTTGTCTCTATACAGATGCAATATTCCGCATGGGAAAATCCCCTTGTTGTCATAGCACAGACACCCAAATTTAACACATTCCCATTACCACCATATTGCCTCCATTCACTACTAACATACTGTATCTAATCCACTGTTCAAGATGCTTGAATATGTTATATTCCATTATTATTTGATCCGCTATTATATTATCAGCACTATATTCAGGTAGAGTGCCGTTACTACTGGCACGAAATCGATTTCTTCTCTTGAAACGAATTGTTTGATAATATACTTGTGACAGAATATGTAAATATGTACATTTATTTTATATAATCATTCATCATTATATAACGTGCTGCTGGAAAGTTTAAATTTTGCTCTCGGAACACGAATGCCCGATTAGAAAACGGACCCAAACGAAGAACTAAACTTCAGATGACGGACTACAGACAAGTGTAAAACAATACGCTCTAGGACTGATTTGGTGGCGTATAACAACAAGAGTATGCTTGCAGCAGTGGCCTTTTATTTAGGTTTGGTATGTTGTACAGAACCTTTCCTGTCATATGTTATAAAATGTTGTCCAAGTACTCACACTAAACGTACTTTGACAGTGATATAACTATATGTACTTATAAATGGTCAAACTCCTCCCTTTCTCGCTCTCTCTCTCTCTCTTCTCTCTCTCTCTCTCTCTCTCTCTCTCTCTCTCTCTCTCTCTCTCTCTCTCTATATATATATATATATATACATTTTTGACAAATATAATCAGTTTAATGTTAATGTATTTTTAATTACTAAACAATGCTACCTAGTATAATCGATGATGAATGTCTAGAGGTCACATTTTTTTGCAATTTGTACATGCTAGGTCCTCATCTAATGCACCCCGGAATAAAGGCGGCACTGCGAATAAAGATGGAACTTCACACCATACCTTTCGGTAAGGTAACACTAACTACGTTTTAATTTGCTATTTGTTTTTAAAAAAAACAACTTGATTATGATCTTTAATTCTGTCCGTTATTGCTTTTCATTAGAAAACGTAAACAACGACTACTATTATTATCAGTTAAATTGAAATTTAAAACATATCTTGGTTCCAAATCACCAATAAATTGGCACCATCATTAGGATGCTATTACTGTAAAGATAACTTAGGTATTGCTGCGGGTGTAACACCATTTTTTTCAGCACACAATAGTCTATAAATGACGGCTAGTAGAACTGCTTGAGAAAGGACCCGGGTAAACGTCGGTAAGAACCAGCGATCCACTGGAATCTACTAGAACTAAAACGCTTTATCTAACGGATGGACTGATGCGAGAAAGCAGTGAATGGGTAAAGGCGAGCGCTTTCGGGACTCAAGATAACTTAGCATAAGGCTGGTAATATTTTGTCTTGTTAGATTGCAACATCATATGGCAGCATAACCTGATGGATGATACAGATCATATCAATGCCATCATCACGTGATCAGTACGTTAAGCGTTCCACACATCAATGCATAATCCCAGTGAGATGAACAGGTGTGTTACACCGCACACGCTGCGAGCATGTAACTACACCTTCCAAACATGGACGTAAATGTACGCTCGTACATTCATATCATGCAAGTAGGTCTTAGTCGCTTTTATCGGAGGTGGTCACAGTAAGGTGACTTCAGATGTATAATTTACTGTCTCTACTGCTAACGGTCTATACCGCATAATTTAATAGGTGGTAAGTAGTACAGATGTTAGTAATGCATGTTTAAAGATAGAAATGTATTGAAATGCAACACGTGGTCTGTTGAAAATCACACACGGAGATGCAGTAGGTTCTATGTTGAAAGATTACATTCTTCTATAAAGTGCTAGTTGTTTATTTAATGAATGCATGTGTCACGAAATTGTATACGACTATGTTCAATATGTATATGTGGTCAAAAATCTAGTCTCGATTTCGTTACTGCGTACAGCCTTACCGAGGGTAGTTTATTATTTTATGGGCTTTTTAGTTATTTCGGCATAATGAGTGAACGCTCAGCTCATGCTGCATGTGCGAAATTGCCTGCAGTTTAAAGTACCTAGCTGCGCATATCTGTCACAGCTAGGGGTATATAAGGACGAAATTATAAGACAGAAATCACATAACGATCCAGTCTTGTCGGAAAAGCTTCCATCCTAAACGGAGCAATCTATCAGCTAAAAGAGGTAACAATATATTTAACTTTGTTCTCATTGCTATTTGTATTATGATATAATTCATTGTTTTACATATTAGATGTTTAGTATTTATTATAAAATCTATAGAATAAATACGTAGGTTAGGCAGCGCCATTTTATCAGAAGTACTATATTTTGTTTCATTAGTTCTTTTGTATCTGAACATAATTGAGTTCAATTATACGCTGCATGCTTAACGTTAAATGTACATGGATAATTATTTCATGTGCGTGCATGCGCTACATATGTGAGAATACTTGACCGTGTCATATGTATTACACGGTTCGGTTGTTTTAATTTTAGCTGACGTGGTGTGGTAAGTGAAGTGTTGTGGTGCTGAAGAAGTATGATGAAGTGGTGTGGTGCCGTTTTATGATGAAGTGGTGTGGTGCCGTTTTGTGCTGAAGTGGTGTGGTGCCGTATTGTGCTGAAGTGTTGTGACTTAGTGTGGTGACGTGTTGCGCTGAAGTGGTGCAGTGTTGTGGTAACTGCGTGTGTGGTGACGTGTTGTGCTGAAGTGGTGCCATGTTGTGGTGACTACGTGTGTGGGCTTGTCTATGCTGACCGTGTAATGCCCGTGTGTGGTGCCTGTGTATGGTGCTTACGTATGCTGCATATATCTCGTCATATGGACGACGTAATATTTATTTAAATATCTTCTTTGCAGTCTCGTTATATGAACGACACCTGCATAATTCCATTCTACTCAAATCTCGTCCCATGAACGAGAACTTCAGAATTTAGGGTTCACGATTGCATATATCTCGTCATATGGACGACGTATTAATTATTTAATATCTTCATTCTAGTCTCGTCATATTGACGACGCATTCTTTGCATATTTGCATCTATCTCGTTATACGAGCCTTTTATATATATTCATATTTGTAAATTCATTCATATACTTTTTTGTCATTACGTTACTAAAATTCATAGTTCCATGTTAGGAACATTTATTTAAATAGATTTTTTCTTATATTTTGTAAAATATTGGTGTCAGAGTTGATTTTTTAAATTGCGTTTATAAAATAAACATCTTATTAACGCAGTTGCTTTCCGTGTCTTCACTAATCCAGTCCCGACTCGGTCTATCTTGTGACAGCATGTCGTTAATCTTCATCCCACTGAATGAAAACATTGATTCCTTTCCTTCATATTAGTCTGCTAATTTGAGTTTGCATCTGGCTGTATATTTAATACTTTTATTTTATTAGTCAGAACGCTTCATCTTAAATGAGTCCATCATTTAGTGTCACACTGGTGTTTGAGATTTGATTAAATTTGGCTTCTGCTGCTCATCGTTCTATTTAAAATTTATCCGGCCACCAATTGTGCATGAAATTCAGCTGGATATGCGGTTGGTCCCATCTTCCATGTCAACAGTAAGCATTTTTATTAATTATTCGGTATCACATGCAATTTACTCCTATTAGAAGCTCAATATATGACATGGTAGCAGCCTGTGTATTTGCAGGGTCAACGACGATATTGTTATGGTCGCATCCCAGATTAAGGTGTACAGACCTTACATTGAACGCCTTAGCTGAGCAGCATCAGATGTTTGAGTCAAATTTGTTTCGTTCATAACATATCCTGTGAATAAGGCGCCATTCGTATTCATACAAAACATGTCACATTTCGCAATATTCAGTCATGATGCGGTCTCCGCTCATGATGCCATAATACCTAAACACCCAGGAAATACTATTGCTACTGCGTCTCTTCCCATTGGGAGATCGTCGCATTGTGTTATTTAAAGATGTTTTATTGTCGATAGTGACCACAATCTTTTACCAGTATGCAGCCCTTACAAGTGTGGAGAGTATAGTATAATGGTTGAGACACTGCCGAATCGAAGTGTGTAGGGAACAATTATGAAAGTGTGGATAAAGCAAAGTCGACACGATTATATCTCCAGGTTAATGAAAATATCTGTATAGGTGGTGCTGATAAATGATCAGTCTCTCGTATAACAGTTGTCACGGAATCTCTCCGTGGACGTAAATATTATTTATTCTCTGATCTGTATGACTGTGGTTATAGCGGATCCGTGGTTATTAAAGATTTTTTGTTCTTATCTGCATGGAAACAAATCATTTTTATTTAAATTTGGGACTGTTTCAAAACTAGGTGGGTTCAAAGAATGTCAGGTGCTCTGCCCCCGTTATAACGATTTCATCATATGTGACCTCAGCAATACGTCAAAGGGCTCGTAAACCCGAGTTAAACTTCACCATATAATTTACACAGAACATAAATGCTATCATTCGCATGGTTTTGCGGGGTAATGACATCAGCATGTTTCTGTGAAGGTAACGTCATCGCAATTGTGTACCGCATTTTCTTTTATTGTTGTAGAGGACTTTACGGTTCATTTATGTCTGGTTTTTAAAAGTCCATGGGCGGTCTCCTTTTTGAAAATGAGCAACACGCTTCGCACGTGATCAGAGCGCGGCGCTGAATGAGGCTCTAAAGTTAAGATTTATGTTGTATCCGTATTCAGCGTTCTCTTTTGTCAAACTGCTTGCCCAACTTCTTATTCTTGTTTCTATTAGCTGCCGCAGCCCCCAGAAAAAAAACAAACAATTAGAACTGTACAGCCGTCCTACAGTTATGGTTGTGTATATGTCGGGACGCTTGTATATCTGTATAATTTGATGTTTTAGTGAACGAAAAGTCTCATCCCTATCCGCAGCATTGTGGCCTGAGCGACTACTAATATTTCCTTCTGTGTATGTGCTCCCTTGTTATGCAATAGTTATGGTGAATTAAAGAGAATACGTCTGACACTAAATAGGCATGTATCACCTCATTATACTCGTATACACATACCAGGTTACATGCAAACTGAGAAATACCCGCCGTTTTACTTGGCGTTGTCAATAATCCAAATAGCACTTAATAACACCAGTTTATCCTGGTATGCTTTTTTTTCCCTATGCAAGCATTACGGACGTCTTACAATACAGAATATAATACAATCAATCAATACAAATAAAATCATTAAAGATTTAGGCTGTGTAATTGTGAACATTAGGTCCATCTCAGACATCGACGTGTTGCGTGTCGGAAACTCTGTTCTAGGACGCTATGGAATACTACCGTAGAGCGCAAAAGTATGGCACACTTAAACATTATAAAAAAACTTAAAGCAGAGCAAACCAGACCTTTGCTAGCTGCATGTGTCTCTATATATCGAATTCCTTGAATTTCTGGAAGAGAAGCCTGGGCAAGAATGACACCATGGGGAATCAGAACATAAGACACACTGTTGATTAGATCTCACACGGTATGTTGTCGAAGCAGCCCTATATCGTATGCGCATTCGTCAACGACCACGTACTCTGCAACAGGCAAGTTATTACCCATTTTTGAACGTCAGTCGCAATGTCGCTGTGATGGAGCATGACTCTTGAAGAATCCTTATGAATATTTGCCCAGCGCACCAACATATTATACACCCACATGATACTGTTAAGTTGTGGATATTATCTAATGGATTACTAATAATGTGTACAGCCAACGGATCATCCCTACAAATAGCTCGGTTTACTACCCTGGGGTTGCCATGGCGGTGACTGACCTACTTCTACACGATGTTATAGTCAAAAAGTACGTCAAAGCCTAATCCTTATGTACACATGCGCTCTGATAACGCCAATGGCAGAGGCAGCAAATATAGTGCATAAGAACTTCTAAGTCGCCATGAATACTGACGTCGACATTACACATATCAGGTTGGAGGGTGCACACTACCAAAATACTTTTAAGTGTTCCATATGTTGCTGCCGTTTCTGGATACGCATATAACTCATTTGAATAATTACAAACAGTTCCATAATAATATTATTGTCTAACATTTGTTACGGGCTTAGGCTTTAATAAACAGTAACATAGAAAGAGTGAAAATAAAAAGCTTGTAAATAAACTTAATAAAGAATTCATTCAGCACAAATATTTTCCAGAAAAGAAAAATAAACTTACGATTTTAAGAATCAGTTCCAAAATTAATCCAAAAACAATTCAAAATATTATCCACTGGAGAAATTGCAAAAGTCCTGGTAATAAAATGTCCAAATAATTCCAAGTTCGAATCCCAGCGAAGTATCCAATATGGAAGACGATGTCACTTGATTAAGTCAGTTCTTGGTAATAAAAGTCTATGAGCACAATTCTTTTCCAGATAAATAACAAAATAAATCCTCTTGATCCAAACGAATTGACATAATTTCCAGTACAAAATAATTTAAAATAACTCAAAACGACACACAACTTAGTATTCTAAAAGCCCAACTTCTACTAAATAGCTCGCTCCAAAACATAATTTATATACCTGTTTTGACGTAAACAAGAAAAGGGTCACGTGATCCTCTAGAACAAATATGACCCAACTAAAAATAGAAATATGTTTATACAAAGCTCCAAAATGTCCATGGAACCAACTAATCATTTTGAAAGCTTGTTTACAAATCTGAAGCTAGGTCAGAAATGAGGACAACACCTCGTCTTTATACTGTAAAGTACAGGTCACCCCCCCCCCCCATGAACGAATCTTAAACTTAAAATGCCAAATTTGAATCTAACAAACAAACAAATTTTAAAATAAATGACTTAAATCAATTATACGTAACACATTGTATAAATAATTTGTTTGTTTTTTGGATTCTTCTGAAATGTCGGCATCATCAAGGGCACTGTATATATATATATATATATATATATATATATATATATATATATATATATATAAATATATATATATCTATATATATATATATAATCAGAAGAGTAACTAAATAACCTATATACACGTTACTCATTCACATAACCATCGGAATTACCTAACAAAAACCATATACATGTAAGTCAGATGTTAAGTTTCCCTGTCACAATGACATAGAACATAAAACGTCGTTTGCAAACATTGGGTGTGGGGTGTATGTGTGTGTGTGTGTGTGTGTGTGTGTGTGTGTGTGTGTGTATGTGTGTGTGGCATACCCGCTCTCTCTATTTTTGTGCACAAGTGTTACAGAAAATATTCAGGCATTTATATAAGTGACGAAAACATTTTTGTGGTACCCCAGAAAAAAGAACAACAATATAGACCTACATGCGCAAGAGCAATCCAGAGACCAATGCACAACTGACAATCTCTTTCTGACAGTAATACAGCAAATAAATGTTTTACAAAGGTACAAAAGATATATTTTAAAGATTTCATTGCCTGTTATTGTTTCTCCCATACAGCAGAGTTTCTACCGTTTTAACTAAATCTCATTCTCGTTCTATCATTAAAGATGGAGAAAAATGGAAAAGATTTACACAATATTATTTTATATAAACTCTTTCATAGAATTATATAGCAAATACATATAACAATTCAAACTAGGTATCAATTCAAAATTCAATTCAAAATCAAGAACTGTAATATAATGCCTAAACATCATAATTATTCAGTACAAAAATGAGATACAATGTAAAAAAAAATCAAATGTTGTTGAATTGAAGAATACACATTCAAGAAAGTGTGTAGATGTTTGTTTTCGCATTTAGTTAATAAACTATTAGTACGATTTTCCTATAGATATGAAGAAACATAAAAATGGTCGATCTCAATGTAAAGATTCTGTAATGGATAAACCTTATTTCAAATTATGTACATTTTATATAAGCTTATTCATATTCGCAATGTATTTGCCAAGTATTAGGCTCTGATGTAATTCCCAATGAGGACATGTTCCTATCCTCAGTTTACTTCATGCGTCAGAAAGGTGGTCATCCTTTCAAGTTATATAGATTCCACTGTAATAAGGAAATACATGTAAACGTTACTGTGCATTATTTGTGTTATAACACGAACGGTGCAGGATAGAATAATTTACATTGTGCCATTAACAGTAGCTCTTGTTTTATATCGTCAATAGAGGCTTTCCGAGTACTAAATACGAAAGACCAAGCACTGCTCCCACCGGAACAAAAACGAATATATCTGCAAAGCGGTAAATAACAAATATATATATATATATATATATATATATATATATATATATATATATATATATATATATATATATATATATATATATATATATATATATATATATATATATATTCTAACAATCTGACTCAAAATCGTATTTTTGTCTTTCCTGAATTAAAATGCTTAAAACGTATTTTCGTATATTTGTTTTTCAAAACTGAGTTAATTTGATTCTGCATGACTAATAAACTAGTTCCTTTATGTTTTGCTTTTGATAACCAAGTACCCCATATTCGATGCTATAGCGAAACAATATATAATAAATATTAAATGACATTTGAAGACATCATTTTGCAAAGATTATGTGATTGATTATTTAGATATTGTTCTTCTGAATCCTGTAACAAAGTAGATGAAGATTGTAAAATTCAATATCTAATACTGCGATATATAGATTGCATTGCACAGCGGAACAATTACAGGTGCTCAGTTTGAACGAAAATTAATGATGCAAATAACAGATTGGTGATCGTGAAGAAACAATTGGTTGTTTTCGATTGTAGCGAGGTTTTATTTTGGGAATTATTGCTTTTTCTCTGCAGAGCAAATCGTGAAACTGATTTCAATATTTGAATACTGATTGGAGCATTTCATTTCTATTCTAGCGACAATTATCCCTCTAAAATATTTACCCAGTCTGTCACAGTAGATATTGCTACTGAAAACGTTCCTTAGATTAATACATCATCTAAATATTGACTCTTTTTCTTATCTACACATTTTGATATATGTACCTGAGCTATTATGATCTTTTTATTTTTAACGTATATCATATTAAGACCGAAATCTTCAACACTTGGGCAGTCGAGTGGAGGAAGCGTGCAGCGAAAAGAATCTGTTTCAAGGTAACTGTCAACTGGAGTGATTCATAAAAGTGCATACGAATGTAAAGATGTATTTTATAGTTGATCTGTATGGATGATTAAGCGATATAAAGCAATGTCCTCTCAACACATATTTGTCAATAGCAAGAATACAGACCAGTGAAAAAAAAAATAAACATAAATGCATGCACTCAGACATTCAGCGATATATGCATGCATTTGTACATGCAAACGTTCATACACACATAAAAAGATACACACAAAACGTCAATTAAAGTACATAATTAATCAGAAAATTATTACAAGAACATTAGATGCTGATTATTATGAGTATACAGTTTAATACAAAAATGTATGTAGACACACACATATATACATATATTGAATCATACATACATAAATACATACACACACGCACTCATCCATCCGTCCGTCCGTCCGTCCATCCATCCATCCATCCATCCATCCATCCATCCATCCATCCATCCATCCATCCATCCATCCATCCATCCATCCATCCATCCATCCATCCATCCATCCATCCATCCATCCATCCATCCATCCATCCATCCATCCATCCATCCATCCATCCATCCATCCATCCATCCATCCATCCATCCATCCATCCATCCATCCATCCATCCATCCATCCATCCATCCATCCATCCATCCATCCATCCATCCATCCATCCATCCATCCATCCATCCATCCATCCATCCATCCATCCATCCATCCATCCATCCATCCATCCATCCATCCATCCATCCATCCATCCATCCATCCATCCATCCATCCATCCATCCATCCATCCATCCATCCATCCATCCATCCATCCATCCATCCATCCATCCATCCATCCATCCATCCATCCATCCATCCATCCATCCATCCATCCATCCATCCATCCATCCATCCATCCATCCATCCATCCATCCATCCATCCATCCATCCATCCATCCATCCATCCATCCATCCATCCATCCATCCATCCATCCATCCATCCATCCATCCATCCATCCATCCATCCATCCATCCATCCATCCATCCATCCATCCATCCATCCATCCATCCATCCATCCATCCATCCATC
>JAQISU010000512.1:455000-506043 GCA_029339505.1 Unio delphinus
ATATTAGATCCTTATGTTTGTTCGTGAAGTCGATAAAAGTGAGTTTTATGAGCACCATTATTAAGGGATCACTGACGTTATGTTCAATTTCAATGCGCAATTCGCTCCACGTTGCTGGGCCCTGGTATACAAAAGAACTTTGTTTGTCATAGTGGGAATAATGAGAATACAGTTTTGAGAAGAGGAGAGTACGTATCTTGCTGGTATGTACACATGGGTGAGGCCAGAGAGGTATGTTGAACTGGAATCATTCAGTAGCACACAGAACAAATTTTGTGTTTGATCCTGGATCGGATGGATAGCCAGTGTAAGTTACAGAGCAGACATGAGTTATGCTCTGATCGTGGTACTCTAAAGATGATCCGATCAGCTAGATTTTGAACGATTTGAAGTTTATGGATTAGATAGTGAGACGAGCCAGACATGACTGAGTTACAATAGTCCAGTCTTTAAAGTACTAATGAACACACAAGTGTTTTACCGTATTTTCCCGCATATATCCCACGAGTTATACCAGATTTTACAAACCCCGCAAGGGGAGGGGGGGGGGGGTGCGGGTTATATAAGGGTGCGGGCTATATCACAAATTTTTTACACATAATAATATTTCAAAATATTGTTTGAAAAACATAACTACATAACTTATATATTATACTTCGTCCATATTAATAATGGCAGAATGGGGAAGGTCAAGCTCCTGAAATTCCTTGGCGACGAATTCACGAAAATCATCCATCCATCTTCTTCTCCCAATGCTCGGGTAGACGTTGGTTGACGGTCGTTCGTGTTCTGACTGACAATAGGTTCCTCTTCATAAATTTATATACCCAATGCACTCCTCCTTTGAAATCGTCAATGTGCTTCTCTGCCGCCATGTGTTTGGCCTTCAGTTTGATGGCAACTGTCGAGACTGGTCGGTTGTTGTCACGCTGGGCCACGATCCACTGCTTCAGGTCAGCTTCACGGTAAGGCCATTTTGCTTTAGGTCAACGACGAGCATGTTTTCGTGGATTCATCTTCTCTAACGTTCCTTTTTCTTTTCTCCAAACTCGGATTACACTCTCATCAATATCAAATTTTCTGCCTGTGGCTCTATTGTAATAAACTTCAACATACGCGATGGCAGTTAGCTTGAAGTCGGCTGTGTAAGACTTTATTTTCGGCATTTTTTAAATTAACAGAAAGAAATTATTTAAACTCGAATCTACACTTCACAAGAATACAAGATTATTTAGAAATGTCCGTGTTTATATAGCCTGTAGTTGAGGCACAGCTCCTATAGACAGCCTACACGCACACGCACTGTTTACCGAGCCTGAATAGGTAGTTAATTGATGTCATGCGAGCTACATTCGAAATTGACAATATTATTGTGGCATTCAGCCTCAGGACCTCACACCATTGCATATCCAGTTCACAAGTACCTGGCTTCGAAATTCAAATCTGCCGGCTGCCAGCTGCCAGTGGAGGCAGGGTGACTAACTTGAACTGATGCAGAGGGATGAATATGGAACGGGGCCGACTGACTTGATAGCGTAAATACAAATTTTCATGTTGGGCGGGTGAGTGAAAATGTAGTAGTTGTATTATCGTTCGTCATCCACATGTGAGCATTGACGAATTCGGTCATTCTAAAAACAGTAATGGTAGACAATGTGAACATACTCAAAAGAGTTCATCAATCTATGGTTGCGGGTTATACAAAGGTGCGGGTTATGCCAATGATTTTTACACAAAACCCCAAAACCTGCGGGCTATATGAGGGTGCGGATTATCTGTGTCTGCGGGATATATGCGGGAAAATACGGTAGTGGTCCCTAACAGTGCTATACCACCACGAAGATACTGATACTCTGCACGTGGTGTCTTGGGCTTGTTTCTCAAACAATGCACGCAGGCAGTTATCGAGTTATTCTGCTGTAGGAGGTAAGCAAGTACTTAGGTTTGCTTGGATGTCATGCATTAGTTTAGTTCAATTTATCATACTGAGGTTTCTCTTAGTAGCAAATCAAGGTGGAGGGTTAAGAACTGAGTCGTCCAGATGGCATATAATGCAGAGGTGATCTGATGCAAGTTCGTGGGATAAAAGTTTGGACCGTAGAATATTATCAACATGTCTATGAAGAATCCAGTCTAAAATGTCATCATGTATTTGAGTGGGCTGGTTAACTGACTGTTTAAATTTGAAAAGATTATTAGAATCTAGAAGTTTTGATGTTTATAAGTTTCCAGGACAATCAAACTGAACGTTGAAATCTTTTGAATTAGTCAGGTTGCATGGAAACAGTACCACGCTGTCCTTGCTGTCATCAATATATAAAGTTTTACATATTATCTGTGCTTACGTTTATAAGCATCGTTAGTTAGCTTTATATATGAGATCGTATGATGTATGGTAATTGCATAATTTGTAATTTGATATTGTTGAATTCTATTTTCATTTTAGCCCTGAAGAGGCAAAACATAAAACCAAGATAACCGAAGTGTCTTGGGCATATAAAATGAAAGAACTTAAAGAGAAAAACGAAAGGTATGTAAAATATAGTTTCTAAAAAGGATAATAGTGCTTTTGGACCAAACCATTAAGTCTTAAAATAGTATGGTTATCAGTAACTGTGCAAATCATATGTAATGTATCGGATAGTTCAAATTTATGATGTAAGGACAATGATATAACTATTTACTCCATTCGAAAGGAGATGAGTTATAATCCACACTGCGCATGCAGTACTGAAAGTGTTCGTTTTCTTGCAGCCAATAAAAACACATTTCATTTGAAGGATAATATAATTTTAGATATTGCAATTGAACATACACACAATTTCGTTTGTCCAGTCTAAGTTTAGTTTTCAATATTATATATATCTTCCCAGGCAACTGAGTTTTGCTTTAACTATTTGCATACAACTTTCATCTAAGTTATTAGTATTTTATACAAAACCCGGTTAAACACTGATGATAATAACACCATTAATTTCCTTACCTCTAGATTTGCAAATAGTTTATTTTAAGGTAAAGTGTAAAACCAGGATATAAACTAATTTGTAAGCATAACTTTAGGTGTAATGATTAAAGTTATTGTGATGGGTCTGATTAACACTTCTGTCACTCATTTCAGACTATATATATATATATATATATATATATATATATATATATATATATATATATATATATATATATATATATATATATATATATATATATATATGTGTGTGTGTGTGTGTGTGTGTGTGTGTGTGTGTGTGTGTGTGTGTGTGTGAAATGAATGACAGTCACAATATGTCCTGTACAACAGTTGTTAACTTTGTACATCACGGTATGAGATAACACTCAGTCTCTCTCTTTCTCTCACAGACACTGTATATATACATGACGCCTCATGTCACACAAACACACACACACGAATGTCTGTTTGTGTGAGTGTATGTCTGCTTGTTACGTAGCTAATCGAGTCTGAATATCTGCGGTTAATGGCTTAGATATAGGTAACGAGCTTGTTCTAATTAAGTGCATGCAAATATGAATACAAATAGGCATTGATACGAACTATATGCTTTATTTGATATACATGAGTCTCTGTCTGAAAGAAATCATTAGAGATATAACCTACACTATATATATATATATATATATATATATATATATATATATATATATATATATATATATATATATATATATATATATATATATATATATATATATACACACACACACAATTGTTTAAGTTACGTTAAATGTCTGAATCACACAAACTTGTATCCCACAAACTTGCCTCGGATCACCTCTGCATTGCAAGACATCTGGACGTATCAGTCCCTAACCCTCCCCCTATATTTGCTACTAAGAGAAACCTCCGTATGAAAAATAGAACCAAATTTATGCATGACATCCATGTAAACCTAACAACTTTCTTACATCCAGCAGCGGAACAAATGGAGAACTGCCTGCGCTCATTGCTTGAGAAACATGCCCCAGCCACCAAATGCAGAGTATCAATAAAAAAGTGTTCTCCATCTTATCGCAGTGTTAGGGACCAGCTTCGCACTGCTAACAGACATCGCCGAAAAGCAGAGAGAATTTAACTTTCCACCAGACTCACTATTCACCATACAGTTATGATGTAGAATTTCATCGACAACCGTTAGGAGCATTTAAACCTGTTTCTATTGATTTAGTACGGACAATCGTGATGAAAAGTGCACCAAAGTCTTGTGAACTTGATCCAATTCGGACATCACTGCTGCTTGAGTGCTTAGACTCAATATTGCCTTCACTAACTGATGTTATTATTATCTCTCTCTCATCAGGGGAATTCCCATCATTATTCAAAGCTGCCATCGTAAAGCCACTGCTGAAGAAACCAACACTGGACCATAACAATTTAAGGAATTACCGCCTAGTTTCTAATCACCCATTGATATAAAAAATCTTAGAAAAGGTTGTTCTAGCTCAACTTGTATCTCATTTGAATTGAAACAGTCTTTTAAGCAATGTACAATCTGCATATCGCCCTTGCCACAGTACAGAAACTACTCTTCTGAAAGTATTTAGTGACATTCTCTCTGCTTTGGATAGTGGAAAGATTACAGTCGTTACTCTCCTGGATTTATCTTCAGCATTTTACACAATATACCATGATATATTACTTCACCGTCTCCAGCATGTATTTGGCATTCAGAATATAGGCTTACAGTGGTTCAAGCCCTACTTAGTCAACAGGACACAAATTATATCTGCAAATGGAATACACTGCAGGCATGTTGTGGTGTTCCACATGGATCTGTTCTTGGACCTTTTATCTTCATTCTGCATACTCAGCCACTCTCAAATGTCATAGATCATCACCCACTGTCGCACCATTTGTATGTTGATGACATCCAAATATACAAGTCTAGCCACCCAACTGAAGTTTATGCTAACATCCATTTAGTAGATAAGTGCATTTTTGATGTGAAATCATGGATCACTTGTAACAAGCTGCAGATGAATGATGATTAAACTGAGGCTATTCTGATCACAACACAAAGACTTTCTCTATCACATCTTTTACCTGAGACAATAAATATCAGCAACACCGACATTAAATTCTCACAGTCAGTACGGAACCTAGGCGTTACTCTAGACAGTACTCTCACATTGCACCAACATGTCATAAACATATGCAAGGCTGCATATCTTGAATTGAGACGCAACAGTTCCAATTGTAAATATCTTTCAGTTGATGCCACTAAAACACTTGTGTGTTCATTAGTACTTTCAATACCGGACTATTTTAACTCAATTATGTCTGGTTCGTCACAATATTTACTATAGAAACTTCAAAAAGTTCAAAACACAGCTGCACGAATCATCTTTAGAGTACCTCGATCAGAGCAAACCTCACCACTGCTCTGTACCCTACATTGGCTATCAATTCGATACAGAAGCAAACACAAAATGTGTATTCTGTGCTATGAAATGACAGACTCAAGTCCAACATACCTATCCAGTCTGACCCATTTGTATACACCAGCTAGATCCTTACGCTCTTCTTCTGATAATCGTATACTCATTGTTCCCAAGGTGAAAACAAAGTCATATGGACAACGTTCGTTTGCAAACCAGGGCCCGGCGACGTGGAACGAGTTGCCCGTTTAAATTAGACACAAAGACACAGTGGTCCCTTTTAAGAATGCTCTTAAGACTCACCTGTAGTGTAGTCATATCATTATTGATGTTGTAAAGCACAAAGAGCTTCGAAAGATTAGGCGCTATACAAAGTCCTCATTATTATTATTATTATTATTATTACATACGCTACGAAATATTTCGCAAACTTGGTGCGGCGGTGAGATGGAAATTTAGAAATTTCTCTTTTTTGTCTGCGAAATAGTTTCGGTTTGAAATAGTTTCGTTTAAAATCTTTCAGGATTTTGTTTGAAATAGTTTCTGTTTTTCTGAAAAGGTTTCGGTCTGTTCGTCCCCTCTGCTTCTCCGGATAATAAATTTAGTTTGAATTATACAACGATTATCCAGACTAGATTTTATCTTTTTTATACATGTTATATAATCTCCCCAGGGTGGTGTGGTTGCGGAATTGACCAGTTGGATCATCTAGCAGCCGAATTAAAAATATCTAAGACTTTCGTTCCAGTTTTTGATGAATAGTCGCGACAATGTGGTGTCACTAGCTCTTGTATGATCTGTCATGATCGAGGCGGATCCATAGCTGTGAGATGTAATTATCAAAGAGAATCCAGATGTTATTTGTATGTTTTTGCTGCGTCAACCAATGTTGGTCCAGGTTTGACTGGAATCAAAGCAAGATCAATCATTGTAGCTTCACCGATCGGTATTGTTGTTTGAGCTGTATTGCTGGGGTAACCCGTGTCTCTAGTGGTGTTAGCAAATTAATTTCGATACGACTGCATTCAAGAGTGCGCAGCAATTCATACTTATTGGCAGCCATACAGAGACTTCTCAGTACAATCAGTAATAAGTCCCCGTTGGCGATCGAAGATAAACTAATCAGTGCGAATGAGATTTAGATTGTGCTGGCAGGAACGGAAGATTAGAGACAATTACAAGCACAAAATATAAACTGTGAAGATTTACAATTATTCATATATAGAACTGGTAATCAATAAAGTCTATCAGTCGCGAAAACATTGCTAAACCTGTTCTGTTTATAGATCGGTACCGTATAGAACCTCATTTATGACAAAGCAAAATCGATTACCACTACCTGTAAGATATTTAATAAATTGTTGTTTTTGTTTATATGGTCTATTTGGCCACTTGAGTTCGTTCTAGACTCTACTCTTCCATGCCTGTGTCACATGCATGGAAAATAAAAGTGCTAAAGATATTTTGGTCTCATAAGTGTTAAGAGGGTCTCGTGAGAGTAGAGACTATGGCTAATGTCAAGGACCCAAAGGGGTCAACACACCCAACCATACACTTTCTTACAACTTCTTTTGTGCTTAATGTTAAATTAACTTTTAAACTCTGACAACCCCAAAAAAAATAAGAAAATCAAAAATATTACCTATCTTATACTTTATTCGAATTTGAATTTTAAATGCAGTCATTCACTGTCAAGATAATATATATGGAAAAAAGTATGGGCTATCTTGTATGAAGTAAAGGTATTCGCATTCGCTTCATCACCAGACTGAATTAGGTAATAGCTAGGCTATTATTCCTATAACGCGTATAGCGAGTAACTCATGGAAGACGAATGTCACTGTTTATGGTCATTTTCATTCCATCAAAATGGATATTCAAGAATGCTTATCATAGCCGTGACATACCAGGTTTGTTTATTTGCAATGGGCAGTCTGACGAGATATTGATTAATCAGATCATCCATTAGATTGCATTCGTACCTTCAGAAAATGATTAATGTCTTGTCTACAAAATGTTAACTGTTGTTTGAATCAAACTAAATATATGTTTAAGTGGTAGATTCAAGTTGTTAATATTTGTACCAAAACTCATGTTTTCAACAAAAAAATTTCCCATCTTTACAAAACTATTTTCTCAGCGTTACACTTGTTCTCTAAGCGTTTCTATCTCGACGTGTTGGCATGTTCGTGCAAAATGGAATTAGTATTATTAAACGTGTTATTGCATCAGTTTGCTTCACGTCTTTAAGCATATTCACATCTACTATTTTGTAGAGAAACGAGACAGCTACAAGTGGAAAACAACTACTTGAAACTAATCTTTGACAACCTTCATAAAAGTATAATTGGTGGAGAAGCAACGCTACAAATGGAATTGAAACCACCGGAAGACATAACGAATGACAAGTTACTTATAGAATTGACAAATAATACTAGGAACATTCATTTAAAGTTTAAAGAATTGGAATCGTAAGTTTATTAATTCCCTATTTATTGAAATTTACTGTGTTTTGTACCCTTACCATCTTGTGGTTTTCACGAGATCGTTTATCGTTCACCGTTTTATGGAATATCAAGCCCAATCTATCAGGTTTCATTAAGACTTACAGCGATCAACACTATTGCAAATGAAGCTTTTTTTTCTCTTCATCTGAAATGAGAAAGTTACATTTATGAATAATACCTTTTAAATATATTGATTCAGGTGTGCTGTAATTGGTTTTAGCTTTGTTACTTTTGAAGCTTGTGCTGATTATTAAACATTAATATTATATCACAATTTTTACTTAGTTACATATATCATAATCCCATTTAAATGCGACATAAACATATTTAACTGCAAATACGACTGATCCATTTTTACAAAGAACAGCCGTCCCAAACGTAGAAAAGCTAACAGAAATATGATATTACCTGTATATTTCAGAGAACTGGATTATATACACAGAACAATATCTCAGCTTACTTCGATGATTGCTGGGGACGATAGAAGCAAGGACCCGATTCAAGAGAAGACCAACAAATTGACATCTTCCGGACGCCAACCAAAACGTAACCCAACCAAGACAATTGAACAAAGAGAGCAATCTTCAAACATAGTTAAAGATATTGAACTTCTCACATCAACATGGAGGCACCTGAAGGGAAGACAAATGTATGATTAATTTGATGAGTTATTCCTTTGCTGCTCCCCTCGAATACGTTTCCCGATCACCTAAACGTTATGAATATAACCTTTACTAACCGAATGTATCCCAATAAAGAAAATGTCAGGGTCTCTCTGCAGGTGCTATACATTATGGTGTGAATTTTTGGCGTAAATTATGTAAATTTTGTTCATTCATGCAGATTTAATGATGTCTGACTGCATGGTATTATATGGCTGCATTGCACTTAAACGTGTTGATGTTCGTGTACGCATACACTATTTATTTAACACTCTTGGTAAACAGGGTGTCTATGACGTTTAATGCATTTCTGTTTTTCTCTATTTCTAACGTAATGTTTCAGGATCAAAACTGCTGAATAAGTATGTTACATGCAAGAATATAAGAAGACAGAAAACGAAAATGACTTATGTCTCGCATGCACAAAGTCTGCATATCGGCTTTGTTAGTCATGTGATCCAATTTGTGATAGAATATACGGTCGACTGTTCTGCCAAAAACTGCAAAGATCCGGTAGTGGCGTGTGACTCAAAGGAACCAGTGTACTCATGTCTTGAATATGCAAAATCTAAAGATGTAGAGTAGTTATTTATTGACCTGCCCTATCGTGGACGTTGTTAAATCTAGAGAATTTGACACTTTGTCCAGGGGCACCCCGATCTAGCTTACCCAAATCCTTCTTAAACGCATGCACCTGATGAAATTATGTGTTATCAGATATTGAAACGTAACAAAGAGTGAGGTCTGAAGGACCCATGATTCTGTATAAATCTTTTTAAGACGAGATTTTTCATATTTGGAGCGACTTTTTTATGACCTGATTGAGTTCCTGATGTCACATATGTCGACGGTCGTGACACACCTCCTCAAAACATGGCGGTACCAAATCACCCCAATTCTACATTCTGGTATTTGCATTCTGTCCCTGGTGCATACAAAGCAAAATCAACATCCAGTTTGAACAAATTTCTTGCATACTCAGAGTCTTGGCCAATTATCTGTAACGGTTGGATAAGATTCTACATACAGTGTGGTCCCTCCATCTGTCAGTGTTTAATCAGTTTTGACAGCTATGGTGTCGTCCGACGATGTATTGATTTACAATTTAGTGAAATCATAAGTCGTTTACCTTCGTTTCACCAGCAGCAAATAGCGAGGCTTGTTTCGTAGACTCTTAGTTGAGTGGGTTCTTGGTCGTTTGCGTACCGTCAAATATGATAGTTCCAAGATTATACAGAATTGATGGGACAGGTAAACAAAACAATGCTGATTGCCCCAAGTTTAATGAGACAAATTCTGGATCAACTATAGTATGATTTAGGGATTCATCTACACAGGCAGATCATGGCTAAGCTGGCATTTCTCAAGCAGAATTGGACGCATGTTTTCCATCATTGCATCTTATTTATTTCTTAGTTCGTAAAGTTGCTTTATTTACTAACTCTGCAATTCAGAAGAGGACTGGCAAAAAGCAAATATATTTGAGTCAATACCGAGCACCTCGAAATCTCAGCCTAGAACAACTTTAATAAATCAAGTTTCTGATACGACTGATAAAAAATCCATACCGTTTTCTACGTTCACCTATTTTACGAACTGCACGTTATTTCTGAATGCTAAACATGGTAAACTAATCACGAGAATCAAGACAGACCTAATCATAGGCTCTTTTTTCGATGAGGATAAGTCAGGATCATCTTTTGAAAGCAATACATTTGTTGAGTAAAAAATCCTCCAGTCTGATTTTATTATCAGGAACTATTAACTATCCATGACGAAGGGTTTGATATCATTAATGTATGATTCTGCCAATCATATCACTATTATAATTCTAAGGAACACATGAGCTTTTCAGAGTATTTTATTAACAGCCGCTTTGCCTTTGTCTGAGAAGTCTTCTTCTAACGAATGTGTTCTTATCCAGAGAGTAAAGTGCGGCTTTGTTAATGTTATTTTCTATTGTGTAAGTGTGTCATCAGACTTTGTTTCAGCACCGGTGACAGTTGGAACAATGACTGTCACAGTCTTATTCAATCTTTCAATCACGAAAATAATTGCACAAGCTCGAAGTGCGTTCACTTCAAAGATTTGCGAGGGAAATTGTCACGCTTTTGGGACAAATTCAGAAGCATTGCCCTTTTGAGTGCCCTAGTAACACATGTGCCTGATTTTTGTTCCCTCTTCAAGGAGAAAAAGTTAGCTCGATTACTATTAAAGGCACGTTCCAGTAGCATAGTCGGAGGATACTGGTCAAACCAAAGATCGTCTTCACTTTATTGTCCAAATTGCCATAATCCCTCAACTATTTTCGTGAGTCGAATCTTTACTGGGTTTTGATATTACTGAATTAACAAAATCGATTCTTTAACAAGTAAGTTGCTGAAGCTCCTTTCATACAATACCTGATTCTTGAATATATTTGCTTCGGCATGCATCTGCATGCAGAATTACTGAATTACACGCCATCTCTGTTAAACACGGCTACCTTCAGTTTCGATCAGATAGATCGTCGGTCTTTGTGACGTTACCAAAGGTTGGTGGAACTGGTTGTCGTCGGTGGACAATCAAAAGTCATTATACGACCGCTCGCCTATCCTAACATGACACACAAGTGGTTTTACAACATGTCTCCGGGCGTATGCAAACACGTTATCTGAGGCGTACTGAGCCAATTTATCACAGTCGACATTGTATCTCAGGCAACCCTTGGAAAAGAAGACAGCACCGCTTAAGCCTTCTCATGGTTTAAGTGGGTACTGTTACTATGCATGGCACACTCTGACATATCACATGGACAGGGTCGTCTCATAATGAATTTTACGCACGAAATAAAAGTAATCTTTGCCAAACGTGCCTGAATTGTAAAATCTCCAAAGCGACGAACCCTGAATCTAGCGGACTCAGTCGCACAAGCTACTATCATACCCATCTGACACCAATACAACATCCGGACGAGCATCCTGTGCAACGTTCGGTGCATTCGATTGGAAATGTAATGCGTTCAAGAAGATTTTATGTTGTTTCTACTTTCCAGCCGTACACCAAGTTGGTTGCGATTGGGTGGCTCGCAACCAGGCAATGGTGTTAAACTTAATATGGGAATCAAGTATTCTCCCCTTCTAAGGTTACATGTTTATAGGCTGCATGTTCAATGTTATCTCCGCCGATTACCTCAACGCTTGAAGGTAATGTGATCGGAGAATGTATTGGATAGGAAAAGTCATTTTTGTTTGTACATTTTTTGTGTCTTATGAAACGTACCCGATCGCAATATATTAATGACCTCTTACTCTCCCATAATGGACGCAGCATCCCTCTACAACATGTTCTGGTCAGTCTAAAGTATCGCTTTTGTAGGCATAAGGGGGTAATGATGCACCAATATTGAGAAGATATTGTTGAATAGGAACATTGTTGGAAAGACACAAATAATTTACCAGCGAAGATGGTTAACGTCAATAGTTTGTCCTTTACAAGTCAGTCCAAACACTAAAATCGAACAACAATGTAACTGAATTAGAAGGTTTTATTGCACAAATGCAAGAACCTCAAAGACAATAAATCATTTATGCTGGCTGTCACGGCCGAGCTTCTTTGCTGTTTTTTCTCTTTTTTATATGTTAATAATAGGTAAGACGTAACATTCCTTGGAACGAACTTTACATACAAACGCGCTTATTAGATTTTGAAAAATATAATTTTAGTTGCAATCTCTCTCTTTCTCTCTCTGTCTCTCTCTCTCTCTCTCTCTCTCTCTCTCTCTCTATATATATATATATATATATATATATATATATATATATATATATATAACTAACTCATCGCATATGTATTAGTTTTCATATTATTTCAGCTGATGTCTAAGTAATATTATATTCATTTATTTTCATTTCTAGAGAGATGTCAGCATCTAAACAGGAAATGGCGGACAAGATAAAAGAAAATCAACATAAGTATTATTTGATATTGATAATTTAAAGTTCAAACTATATTCATGCTTTGTTTCATACAGTAAATCTAGGCCTACAAATCAACAGAACACGATATTGGGTACATACCAATTAATAATAGCATGTAGATATGTATTATTATTTAGGCAACATTAAATAACTTTTTTATTTGCATATGTGCACACATTTTGTGAATGCTTATGGTGTTACGACTAGAATATACACAATTATTTTTATTTATGATACATATTTTACAAATAATATTGTATATTGGGTACTAGCCATATATATATCTTTCTGGCATTTGTCAAATAAATCTTATCGAATATTAAATACTCAAACGAATCTCAATATTATGCGTTTCTTGTCGTAAATGTCTTCATGCAAAGCCAAATTTGGAGTTCTATATCCCACTCCATTTGTGAAACAAAGAACCATCCTTTATAGCGCTGTTTAATCAAAATAATGGAAACCATTTTATATTTTCTAACATTATTTATTTGGATGTGTTGGATTGATATTTTTTTAGAACGTTTTTTTTCATACAGTTGTAATAATTGTAAGAAAGGAGATTAGAAGAGATATCAAAATTGAAATATTATGGAACTGAAATTGAGGTAGCTAATATAATTTAATTAAACTTCTACACAAAATAACTTGTGGACCTACCATATCTGTGCAAAAAGCAATTTTGAAACATATATGAACATTTCATATTAAATTAAAACTTAAAGGTTTTTGAACATACATACATGTATGCATATCAAGATCTGTATTGATGATAAGCGCATCACCTATCGAGTTAGGATTATGATGCAAGACAATTGGAGTATAGTTAGTTATTCGCTGGAAGGATTGCAGTATTAGATTACAAAACTGGTTTCTGACCAATGCGAGATACCATGTATGTGCCGTAACAATGTATACTTGGTGTTATCATAAATGGTGTATGCAAGTGAAAATGTACGTGCTTTACTAATTCATACTATTGTTCGGGGATCGAATTCAGGTTAAATCTTACTAACATCCAGACTATAAATTGTGTTTCTAGTTAGATGCTTTGACTTCCGTCTGAAACAGTTATAGATGCTTAAGCGCCACATAATTGTTCTTGTATGGAACATACCACTATATGTCACAGTGTCCTTGAAATCAAATGCCACAGTCACAAGAGGGGTCTATGCTCCGAAATGGAAATTAAAGTTGGCCTAGTATGCTGCAGCAGACTCTTAAATAAAAACCAGACCAAACCAAACCAAACCAACCAAGAATGAAATAACTGTTCATTGGTCTAACACAATTCCATTTCTGCATAGAAAGCAAGCCATTGCCCACTCATATTAATAATTTACTTCATGCATGTATACTCACCTATACATATCTGTTTAGTCCCATTTCCTAATGTTGGCTGCTTTTGCAATGTAAGTGTAAGAACGAGAAGAAAAAAGATAAAACACTGATAAGAAATAAATTGGAAACTTAACGCTACGTCATTTATATTCTTTTCTACGCTCAGTCCCCATTCGGTAATTTGTTTAATGATTTAGGCAGTGATGTAACTTTAATTAAAAATTCGAGACATGTGTAACAATTAATTTTAAAATAGTATGACTTATGATTAAGATTTAATGTTGATTCGGTAAGTAATATCGAAGAAAAATATTTTGCTAAGAAAAAGTGGTATTCTCCCCTTCTTTAGAGCTTACTGTATCAATCCATTTATGAGTCAAAAGACAGTACCATGTTTCTGCCGGAGAAAAGGTTCTTTGAGATAATAAACGAAGTATCAGGAGAAATGTGCAAACGGGATGTAGAAACACTGATGACGTTATTATCGACTACGTGTAAGGCCGTCCTCTTCAGAATGTTACAAACGTTTGGAATTTATACAACACAATCCGGAAAGTGTGAAGAATGCAGTGCAGCCTTTAAAAGGAATGTGTGGTTGTTGGATAACTTCACTGCCGCATCGCTGCACGAATAATAAAAGATCCAAAAGTACAAAAGTTTAGAAATGTATTAGCTTATAATATCAACTTTATTATACATGAAACAAGGCCTTATAAATCCTTCAATAATTTGTTGTATCTGTATTGGTACGTGAATAACATTCCGAAACATCGGTAGATGGCCTTGTAGAAGATCATTATCCAATAATTTAAAAATGAGGACTCGTTTGATAGTGAATACGCTGGCATAATATCATCAGACCGTTCTGCAGTATAGATGATATATGAAATAAAAATTGATCTGCTTAACAGATATTAATGGCAGGATCTATTTATTTTTCAACAAATAAAATGACATTGCTTTGAAACAATGTTATACCAAGGAACAAAAAATGTCTTTGGTAAGTTGCTTAATGATTTTCAATTCCTAATACATTGAAGCATTAGTAAAATATAGAGAGTTATTACTGGCCGCTATGGTACATACCAAACCCCACAGTACTAAATGCTACAGATCATGGGCGGTAGACGACGAAGGATGGGTTGATGAGGCCTCTGTGTGCCTTGTCTTCTTGTTTGTTTCTAATTGGTATGGGTGCAAAAACGTACGAAGTAACACGTTGTTACCTCCATGCAAAAGAAGGAAAAATTATGCAAAATATAATTTAAATCAATGTCATCAGTTTGCAATCATAGCTTCTGTTACTGATATATGCATGTACTAGTGCTAATAGACGATCTAACAATACTTCTGAACGAAATGAGGAAGTTTTATTTAGATGTTTAGCGCATTTTCCTCACATATCAACTAATTATATCGTTAAATACTGTCTGTTATCTGTTGAAAATCAAACGATATGGTAAATAAATGCATTATCAATCTCTGCGGTATCAATATTCCGTGAAACAAATGTCATATGCATACATTATGGCAAAGGTTAATATATGTAAATTTCTGTAATAGGGCGACAAGCATAACGTACGTATATATGTAGAGTTTGGAGTGTTTTTGACAAAAGCGTACAACATTGACCTTAGCTAAGCATTGGTGACGATTTTAAGCCACGTTTCATAATTGATGTAAATAATTTGTTTCTGCTGTTTTCAAGCATTAAAATTCATTCTAAGTTAGTTTCTCTAAATATGACAACTAAAAACTGCTTATTATTACTGAATGTGTTAGACAGAATTATTCGATATTCGATGTTGGAAGGGGGATGGTGTTGAACACGCATATGTACGCATTTTATTACAAAAGTGTACGCTTTGCAACAGGTTCGGGTTGAAACAGGCCTATACGTTTTGTACATACGTTTTGAATGTTCACTTATGACAAGGAAATGTGAATGTTCAGGACTCTTGTTCATTGACTAGCAAAATGATATTATACTAATTTGGTCTTTGTTAGGATCAAGGTACCTGGGTATTCAGTAGATCATTTATGTATCAGGTCAGCTTCTATTCCTACATAACGTTAAATGAATAAAGTGTCTCTGTAAAAAAATTCACTCTGTGAAACTTCAAAAATGAATTATGCTGTGAAGGTAGGTATGAGGTATGCAAGTGAAAATGTACGTGATTTACTAATTCATACTATTCTTGGGGGATCGAATTTAGGTTAAATCTTGCTATCATCCAAACTATAAATTAGAAGGTAGGAGAACTTAACGCTTGTTTAGATGGTATGCGTTAAACAACTAGTCATGTTTTGACGCATTATATCTTGTATAATTGTCCGTCTTGGTGTTAACTTACGCCCTAATTTAATATTCCTATATAGTTATTTCATGATACAGAACATCAGGGAAAATATAAATTGTAAATCTTTATGAACTTTACACCTAGATAAGATAATATGAATCTGAATTTGTGATTTCTGGATGTGTAATATTAGGCTTATTGTATGTATCATGTGATCATTATATCACATATGGTATCAACACTGATAATATTGAAGTGGAAATATAATAAACAGTTTGGTCTGTATATACGTTATAGATTAATAAGACATACTGGGATATATACGGTAAATATTGAAGTGCCTTACAGCATTTGCTATTTTTGAGTAATATATACTTTGTTTTCTGATATATATGAAAAGTCTCTGCTTAAGTCTATGTTCAAGTCTAAATTTAAAATTAATAAATTATATTAATAATTTATGTGTTACAAATATATATATAAAGATAAATATATATATAGTATTTAGTTAAAAGGACTTATCATGATGCTTCTGAAGACACATTTGTTTGCAAAATGATATATGTAGGAAGTAACTGCTCTACTCTAATGCATTTCCAATTGTAGTTATGATACATTGTGGGCCGAACATCAGAATCTGAAGACTTCCTTAACGGCTCTACAGAAAAGATGCAATGAAGCTAATGCGTAAGTAAAATAAAACTTAATGTTCCTATAAAGTGTACGATTTTGTATTGCGATTCTATGAATTTGAAAAATTAGAATTGTGCGACCTTTGAAAAATGACAGTTTACAACATTATGCTGTACCGATTGCCATGGAGAACAAGTGGCGTTATTCTCAAAACACTGAAAGCACCATGAACAACTAACTTCAACGATTCGGCAGTAACTTTGGTGAGGACACTAGAATAAATCTAAGTCTTCGAAATTGGAGATGGTATAATCTTCTAATAACATCTTTAAAGGGATACCATGAATATGTCGTCACCAAATAATCCGTAGTCAATGGAAGACACCCACCCACAGAAAAGCAAAGAATAGTACATACAGATGACAGAACTTTGTTTCAGTTGAATATATGGAGTCGAGAAAACATTTAAGTCTCTTAAACTAAGGCATACCATACCCTTTTCCTCTTTCACAGTGACTAGATCAAACTATCTTGTATTTGAAAATCAGTCAAAAGACGGTAACTGTAGATTTCAAAATAGTTAATAGTGTTCGTTGTTGTCAATGCATGTTTCATGACAAGCTTGCAGTAAGAGATCTACCTACACATATTACGCATCAAGAAAGGATAAACCTTAGCAAATAAATAAGCTGTTTGAGTTGCACTTTTGATTATGAGATTTTATTTTGACACAAAATAAGAACATTAGGATACAAGGTATAGGTATGATTTGTTAGATTACACTGTGCAATTGTTGACATAAAGAAGACGTTATTTGCCAGTAATTAATAATACGAAATTCCTTATATATATCTATATATATATATATATATATATATATATATATATATATATATATATATATATATATATATATATATATATATATATATATATATAGTCAGGTATATTTGATATAAGTCATTTATATTTATTTTTGTTTGTTTGTTAGATTTAAATTAGGCATTCTAAGTTTTAAGATTCGTTCACAGAAGAGGTGGTGATCTGTACTTTACAGAGTAAACACTAGGTGTTGACCTCATTTCTAACCTGGCTTCAGAGTTGTAAACAAGTTTTAAAAATGATTGGTTGGTTCCAAGGACATTTTGGAGCTTTGTATAAATATCTTTCTATTTTAGTTGGGTCATACGCTGTCTACGTGATTTCTTGAACGTAAATTTGTTCTGATAGTTTCTGGAAGATCACGTGACCCCTTGTTTACGTAAAAACAGCTGTATACATTATGATTTGGAGCGAGCTATTCAGTAGAAGTTGGGCTTTTAGAATATTAAGTTGTGTCTCTTTGAGTTATTATAAATTAACTAGTACTGGAAATTATGTCAATTCGTTTAGATCAAGAGGAATTATTTTCTTATTTATATGTAAAAGAATTGTGCTCATAGAAATTTTATTAACAAGAACTGACTTCATCAAGTGACATCGTCTTCCATATTGTATACTTCGCTGGAATTCGAACTTACAATTATTTGGACATTTTAGTACCAGAACTTTTGCAATTTCTCTAGTGGATAATATTTTGAATTATTTTTGGATTAATTTTGGAATTCATTCTTAAAACCGTAAGTTTATTTTTCTTTCCTGAAAAATATTTGTACTCAATAAAGTGTTTATTAAGTTTTACAAGCTTGTTATTTTCACTCTTTCTATGTTACTTTTTATTAGAGCGTAATCACGTAACAATATATATATATATATATATATATATATATATATATATATATATATATATATATATATATATACGATACATACACACATAGTAAGTTATACAACCCAATGATGCTCAATAAAAGCAATGCTTATGGCATATGAAATTTAGAGAAAGAATGCAGTTTTAAGGTTTTGTTGTGAGCAACTCTACATTTCTTCTATAAATAAGTTACCCAACCATGATAGCTTGTAATAATTAATACCGCCTCACAAATCCAGACATCCGAAATAAAACGTTTAGCTTAAAAGAGCTAAAGCTTATCTGCCTGCCTAGATGGCATTCGAATCAACTGACCTCTCCGCGAAAGAAATGATCACGTTAATACAAGCTGGGGAAGATCTCACATATAAGGAAGGTAACCTATATGTATATGTCCAACTTCTCGGCGTTTCTATGTCGATATGGTTCTGCCATTATATCTGTACCACGCTTTGATGTCTTTGTACCTATACATGTGCTTAGGTATTTGCCAGATGTCCTAAGTGATGTTTTTCATATCAAGTTCAGGATGATATTATAATTTAAGGTCGTGTATGTTCTTGAGATCTTAAGAGCATTTTTAATGTATATATACTTTCAAAACAGCTTGATACTTGAAGGAGTGTGTTATCTACTTCCACATTTAGCCTTCGGACGCCATGCGTCAATGTATGTACCTGTTTAGATCGTCCTCTCACAAATATCATTATGATAAATTATTTTGTCTTTTCCCTGGAAACTTGTATTCAATAATAATAGACCGTTGCAGAGATGATAATAATAATAATGAGGACTTTGTATACCGCCTAATCTTCCGAAGCTCTAAACGCTTTACACCATCAATAATGATATGACTACATTTTAGAACAACAAATGACAAAAACAATGAAATTGGAAAACATAAAAACTTGCTGAAAACATATAAGTTTCAAAACATTATTAGGTCGCTAAGTTTAATCCCTGCAGTCTAAACAGGTGAGATTTAAGATTACTCTCAAAAGGGACCACTGTGTCTTTGTGTCTAATTTCAATGCGCAATTTGTTCCACGTGGACGGTTCCTGGTGTGCAAACGAACGTTGTCCATATGACATTGTTTTCACCTTCGGAACAATGAGTATAAGATTATCAGAAGAAGAGCGTAAGGATCTAGCTGGTGTATACACATGGGTGAGGCTGGATAGGTATGTTTGACTGGAGTCTGTCATTGAAACATATCAAAGAGAACAAATTTTTTGTTTGATTCTGTATCGAATTGATAGCCAATGTAGGTTACAGAGCAGAGATGAGGTGTGCTCTGATAAAGGTACTCTAAAGATGATCCGTGCAGTTGTGTTTTGAACTTTTTGAAGTTTCTGAAGTAAATATTGTGACGAACCAAACAGAATTGAGTTAAAATAGTCCAGTCTTGAAAGTACTAATGAACACACAAGTGTTTTAGTGGCATCAACAGAAAGATATTTACGAATGGAACTGATGCGTCTCAATTCAAGATATGCAGCCTTGCATATGTTCATGGCATGTTGGTGCAATGTGAGAGTACTGTCTAAAGTAACGCTTAGGTTCCGCACTGACTGTGAGAATTTAATGTTGGTGTTGCTGATATTTATTGTCTGAGGTAAAGGACGTGAATAGAAAGTCTTTGTGTTGTGATCAGAATAGCCTCAGTTTTATCATCATTCATCTGCAGCTTGTTACATATCATCCATGATTACACATTAGAAAAGCACTTATCTACTCCATGGATGGTAGCATCAACCTCAGTTGGGTGGCAAGACTTGTATATTTGGGTGTCAGCAGTATACAATTGGTGCGACACTGGGTGATGATCTATGACATTTGAGAGCGGTTGAGTATACAGAATGAAAAGAACAGGTCCAATAACAGATCCATATGGAACACCAAAACATACGTCAACTGGGCTGGAGTGTATTAAATTTGCAGATATAATTTGTGTCCTGTTGACTAAGTAGGATTTGAACCACTGTAGGCCATATTCTGAATGACAAATACATGCTGGAGACGGTGAAGTAATATATCATGGTCTATTGTGTCAAATGCTGAAGATAAATCCAGGAGAGTGACGACTGTAATCCACAATCCAAAGCAGAGAGAATGTCACTAAATACTTTCAGAAGAGTAGTTTCTGTACTGTGGCAAGGGCGATATGCAGACTGTACATTGCTAAAAAGACTGTTTGAATTCAAATGAGATACAAGTTGAGTTAGAACAGCCTTTTCTAAGATGCTTATATATGAATGGGAGATTAGAAACTGTGCGGTAGTCGTTATGGTCCAGTATTGGTTTCTTCAGCAGTGGCTTTACGATGGCAGTTTTGAAAAATGATGGGAATTCTCCTGATGAGAGAGATATTAATAACATCAGCTAGTGAAGGCAATATTGGGTCTAAGCACTCAAGCAGCAGTAATGTCGGAATTGGATCAAGTTCACAATACTTTGGTGCACCTTTCATCACGATTGTTCGTACTAAATCAATAGAAACAGGTTCATATGTTCTTAACGGTTGTTTCTGAAATTCTGCATCATAACTGTATGGTGACAAATCGGTTGAAATTGTGCTGTCAAGCGAATCTCTAATGGTTTGTACTTTGTCATCGAAGAAATGTGCAAATTGGTCTGGTAGGTCTATTGGAGGGAAGGTTGCTGGAAGTGGTGTTCATTTGTTCCTTGACATCAGTTTGTTAGTTATCTCGAAGAGTTGTTTGCAGCTGGAATTCTCCGTGATCTTAGTACTGTAGTGGGATGATTTCGCTAAATGGACTATGTTTGTGACGTTCTTCTTAGATTGGAGAATAAATCGCAAAACCGAAATTGCCCGGAATTTCTCGAAACATCGATGACGTCAGTTTTTTTAATCCGAATCCAGAGCTATTGATCCTGCAAGTTTGTATCGTATTAATCAGATACTCAGAATAAAAAGGTTATCTCAACCAGTCGTGAAGCGAATCACTCAAGCAAATGGTATCTACACTATGAATGCATAAGACCGCAAATATGTTTTCTTTACACAGTGGTATACACTAGAACGCATTATACTTATACAGGCAAATATAGATGAAATATATAAATATCTCCTGTGGATAATCAACGCAAATAAAAAAACCGACACTGTTCGTCTTTATTGAAGAGAGATTACAGGAGAAAAAATGACCTATCAGACCTTTTCTCCACCACTAATTATACACGGCGAAAGAACGTTGGCTCTCTGCCCAAGGTAGGGCCTATCATAACTAACCTCGTTGAAACAAATGTTTTTTAATTCGCTTTCAAGAGAATCATTGACATACCTTCTTACATGATCTGCTTCCAATCTACATTAGATAAGACATTCAGAATCATTAATATATGTGATCTCTGTTTAAATTTATGGTTCAAATGATAACACTGGCTTGTCGAATATGGAATTTATTGTGAGATGAAATGGTACGAACTGAACTGGACTAGAAAGGTATAATATTTCCAAATTATATTCAAACCCTAGTCATTCACTTGCATGAAAGCCATGTACTCTTAATCTTCACGACTCGTACTGATCGAGGTGTTGTCTGTCTCAAGAACTAGAGTAGGAATGCCAGAATCTTTTTGTTAGTAATACGGGGAATTTATTTTAATACTCGTGAAGAAAGGGAATCACGCACATCGATCGATTGCTCACTCGCGCACTCCCTCATGGCAAATACGTACATTAATTGGTTGACGACATGACTCCTGCGTCACATATAAAATATTATTTTGTATTGACTCTTCGTATACATATAAAGCAAACAAATCTAACATTTCAAACTAGTACACATCAATTTAAAAACTATTATATCATGTCTAAATATCATAAGTATTCAGTGCAAAATAAGCAACTATGTAAATAAAAATTAATAGTTGTTGAATTGAAGAATCCACATTTAAGAAAGGTTGTAGATGTTTGTTTTTGCATTTAGTTAATAAACTATCAGTAAGATATATGTATAAATATGAAACAAACATAAAATTGTCGACTTCAATGTAAAGTTTCTGTATTGGTTAACCTTTATTTCAGATGATGCAAATTTTTTTTTAAAAAAGCGTTTTCATATTCGAAATGTATTTACAAAGTAGTAGGCTCTAATGTAATTCACAATCAGGACATGTTCCTATCAACACTTTACTTCATGTGTCAGTGAAGGTGGTCATCTTTACATGTTCGATAGATTCCTTTTAGTTATTTGACACATTCCACTACATGCAAGCTAACCATAAGAACATCAGAGTCGTCGAAAGTGTAAGCATCATGGAAGATAACGAATACAAAAAATCCACTGTAAGAATCTAACAAATGTAAAAGTTACCTGTGCAATATTTGTGTTATATCACAAACTGAACAACATTGAATAATTTACTTTGTTCCTTTAACAGTAGCTATTGTTTTATATCGTCAATAGTTTCTCTCCGAGTCTTAAATCAAAGCAAGCTTGTCTCCCATAAAAAACCTCCAGATACACAGATAAAAATAACTAAATATATATAAGTAGGGAAGGCGAACATACCAAATTTTCAAACAAATATAAGACCTCTACGGAGACAGGGTGGACAGATCAAGTTTTTAAGCCGAAATAAAGCCTCTACGAATACAGGATGGACAGATAAAGTTTTTCAGCCGAAATAAGGCTTCTGCTGAGACCGAAACAATTTTGCACAAAAAAAGACTACTACGGAGACAGAGTCTCCAGATAAATTGATATGGTAAAATCGTTTTAGGATGAAAGTCCTAATACTTTGCAAACAGACTAATTTGTATAATCTCTCCTCAGAAATCAATCAATTATTGGACTGGTCAGTGAGTTTAAAATTAGTTATTGTTAATGAAATATTATGACATCGCATATACACGGGATTAGTTGGATCCTCAATGATTAGAAACCCTGGAGGTGTTGTTGGTGCAAATGAGTATAAAATATATCCCTGCTGGGCTTGATTTGATTTCTCGAGATTTATATTGGTAACTTCCATCAATAACATCACATACTAAATTTACTGCAACCACCGAGAACATATTCACATTCTGAGGAGCGATATGCCTACCACCGCCATCTGGGTCATTATTATGTTTGAGGATAGTTGTTTGTGGTTGTGATATTTTTTCCATGCGTCGAGTATCAGAAGAAAGTTTTCCTGAAAAAGATCATTAACCTATTTTTTCAATTCGGTTACATTATATCCCAGAAACTTGAAATCGGGTAAATCAGCTTCTGTAATATTGTAACCGGTTAGGAATTTTTGTTTATCTCCGTTCTTGTCATTAATTATTACTTGAATTGTTCATTTGATGATATATTCCATGTCGGATCCAAGCTGATTTAATATCCTAATATGTTTTATGATCTCATTACGTGGTTTTGTTATATCAGAGAGATGCTCCTGGAAACTCTGTTGTAGTTTTTCTAGTTGCTTTTTATACAGTTGATGTATTTTAACATAAATGCAATGGTAACGAATGAATCAAGGATTTTCACAAAACCAAAATCTATCCAATGCATTACATGTGATTTGAACAGTTACTGATAACCGTACCATATTCTGTGAAAAGACTTAATGGTGTGGTCCAGAAACACTATTATCCTTTTAAGAAACTGTAATTTGCATACCTTTTGTTTTTCTCCTGAAGTTCGTTCATTTTGTTTGCCAAAAACGTTTCGTTTGTCTTTGTTTTATGTTTTTCCTCTTCAAGGCTAAAACGAAAATAGAATTCAACACTATCAAACTACAAATTATGCAATTACCATACATCATACGATCTCATACTTTTAATTCATTATTGATCTGTTCGAGTTGGCAAGACCCAGATGGTAGTGAAACAACGTTCCAGTCTGGAGTTCCGTCTTGTTTATTTTTACTCGCAAACACCAGGGAATTATTCGATTGCTCACCACCAAATGATTGTGATCTAATATTAGGCCAACTGTGATATACTCGTAAGTTTGCCAGCGCTATTTCCTTATCGGAAATAGCAGTAGTGAAATTTACACTGAATTCAGGTATGGTTGAGGTTACTGAGATCATGGTGGTTTTCACCGGGGTGGTATTTTCGGCTATTCGTAGTAGTTATTGCGACATTGTTGTTATATTCATGTTGTTTTTCTAATGTTGACATCAAGGAATCGTAAACACGTACCATCGCGGAAAACTCAGTATCGGATATTAATGTGTCATCGAGGGAGGACGATATCATCGAGGATAATTGCGAGTACGCGGTTGACACAACATGGAACTTAACTATATAATCCTATAGTTTACGCTGCCTACAAGATGACATTTTTTTGGTTATTATTGAAATTATTGTTGTCGCCGCTGATATATAAATTGGAACAGCTATCGGGGCAACTATTGTCACTGAAGAGAGTATAATACCAGCTCCGGTAATTACACCTGATACTGAGTACACGGTAACGTCAACGACGGTAATTCTGCGTCGTTATTTTTTTATTTTTACTTGGTACTCCTCAGTGAGTGTTTTGAGTTTTTGTTGCAATTATCTGACCTGATCATATCGATTCTGCTGCGATGATGATAACAGAGTTAACGTCGACATTTCATTTATTACAAGAGAATAATTGCAATTAAGCTATTTACTCAAATCCGCCATAAATTCCACGTATCATGTTACTGATGCACTAGCCAAACTATTATTTGTGGTTGTTATTGTGAATCGTTCAGTTGTATCCTTATCGATGATCGTTGATCTTGTTTAAATGACCCCGGTTGAACTCGTCGATGAAATGTTAAACTGAATCGGTGATATTAGTGTTAGTCGATAAATACCTTTGACGGTTGCAGTGATACTTAGCATGTTAGCGAGTGGTGTCCACGTAAATGATCCGTGTTGGATCATGTACACGCTATTTACAATATTTGTTCGCTCGTGAGGAGTTTTTGTTTTTTCAGCTATGGATATCATCCTCGGCAAATCATCATTGATGTCGTCGCTGCTTGGTTTGAGATCATCGAGAGATTTGTTAATATCCGCGAGTTTTGGTGTGGTCACCGGTGGAGTCCCAAAGAAACTCGTGATGACGTTTCTACGTAACGCCGAAAAACTTTTTACGTGTTCTTCATACGCGTAATTAAGTGTTATTATATCGTCCATCGATGTTTTCATCTCTGTGAGCTTCGGTGTGGTCACCGGTGGAACCCCAAAAAAATTAGCAGTTAAGAGTTGCACCTCAGTGACGGACTTTTGTACTCGCGCAAGTTGATTTACTTGAGTATTTAATTTATTATCGAGTGTTTTTTAATGATTCCGTCGTCAACAAATAATTGTCACCGAGTGCAGTTAATTTATCTGTGATCGTTGAAACAAGTACACATGATTTTAGCTTGCCCTTATTGGAGAAAACCGCGATTGCATTTTCAATTACACCGAGTTGTTTAACTAAAATATCATCCAAGGAAACATTACTCGTTTTCAATTTACCCTGACGATTCTCAAATACGACTATCTCATTTGCATCAATACTTGCAAGGTTTAACATCTAGGATATTTCATTCATCTTCGATTATTGTTTTTACATCACCGGCAGCAGATATTTCCTCGCTGGTTTTTGTTTTAGGGTTGATAGAGATCGTCCCCAAATATCAATAATTATATGGTATGATCTCCAAAAAGCGATTACTAGTATATTTGTGTACGGTTTTATGTGGTGGTTTCCCCGATGATAAAATGGCGTCGAGGACATTCTATGACGCATATTGGTGGGTCGGTCATTTTCTGTGTTGGAAGCGTGGAATACCAACGAGGAATTTTTAAGTGGTGTATATAACGCATAAACTCCTTAGGCGGCGCTAACTCATATGAATCGAAAGAAACAATCTCACGCGGATCAATTGCGTATGCAACCCAGTGAGTTCCATGTCCGGTGCTGATATCGAGATTAATGATACCGGTTTCAGCGCTGTTTGGTTGTTGTGGTAATTGATCTCGCATAAAAAACACCTCTGAAGTTTTGTATCTCTAATTTTGTATCAGTATTGAGTGTTACGTGCTGAGGCTCGAATAAACAGCAACATAGGTAGAATGAAAATAACAAGCTTATAAAACCTAATAAAAAATTAATTGGGTACAAATATTTTATCAGAAAAGAAAAAAAAAACTTACGACTGTAAGAATCAATTCCAAAATTAATCCACAAATAATTCAAAATATAATCCACAAGAGAAATTGCAAAAGTCCTGGTAATACAAATGACCAAATAATTCTAAGTTCGAATTCCAGCGAAGTATCCAGTATGGTAGACGATGTCTCTTGATGAAGTCAGGTCTTGTTAATGAAAATCTATGAGCACATATTCTTTTCCAGATAACGAACAAAGTAATTTTTCTTGACGCAAACGAATTGACACAATTTCCAGTACACGATAATTAAAAATATCTCCTAAAAACACACACAACTTAGTATTCTAAAAGCCCAAACTACTACTGAATAGCTCGCACCAAAACATAATTTATATAGCTGTTTTCCACATAAACAGTAAAGGGACACGTGATCTTCTAGAAACTATCAAAACTCACGTACCCAGCGTATGACCCAACTAAAATAGAAATATGTTTATCTAAAACTCAACAATGTCCTTGGAACCAGCCAATCATTTTAAAATTTTGTTTACAACTCTGAAGTCAGGTCAAAAAGAAGGTCAACACCTGATGTTTACTCTGTAAAAGTACAGGTCACTCCCACTTCAATGAACGAATCTTAAAACTTAAAATGCCAAATTTAAATCTAACAAACAAACAATAAAAATAAATATAAATGCCTTATATCACATATACGTAACAATAGTTTTAGAGTAATCAGGTTTGGGACAGAAAAACAGGTTAATATCTGCAATCTGGTAAAATGCATAGTCATCATGGTATTTCTGATTGGTTTTAATTAATGGTGTTTATTGGTGTAGTGGTGTTAATTGCTTACACTTTTTTGTGGGATTATATTATATTGTAAGAAAGCAAGTTCGGGACAATAATTTGGGTACAACTAATGAATGCATGATGAAGTAGGAAAACATTGATTTGTACGAAATCTCACCAAGCGAAATTGAAGCATTGTTCAAAGAATAAATGCAAAAATCAGTGTAAGAGTTACTGGCATAAAAGTCAATTGATACTGGTGATGACGAATGATATATATATATATATATATAAATATATATATATATATATATATATATATATATATATATATATATATATATATATATATATATATATATATATATATATATATATATATATATATATATATATATATATTAGACTTACATGTTATTGCATTGATCATATTCTTATTTATGCTAAGAAACAAAATATCACTGAGTGACAAATGTTTCATTAAATATTTTCATTGGTTATATCGTCATTCGTTGCACATTTAAGATTCATCACAGGTCAATTTTAAGATGATAGTTACCTTTTGTTTACAGAGGTACAGAGGAACAACATGCAAAAAAAAGAGCTTGCGAGAATGCAAACGTCAAGAGGGACAAGGAAAAGGCAGAGTGGGAGAAGGAAAAGGCTAATCTCCAGAGAAGGTATGAGATGTTTGACTTCTTGTTTGAAGTCGAATGGCTTGAACATTTGGGAACAATGTCCTAGAAGCCAAAATACTAACATATTTAGGACATTAAAATAAAATGGTTTCTTTAATGCTCATTATTTGTCGATATTGTGTCCGATGCATATTTTAGTTACATTTTTATGTTTCATGTTCATGTTCTCAACCTACGAATGCGACTTCGTTTTATTAGCCGATTGTATTAGTCGAATACACACCAATCACAAAGGTTGTTTGACCCATGGAATCTGATTCTCAAAAACTAAAAACTCAACAACCCATTTGTCAGAGATTTCAATAACAAAGAAAAAGATGATTCAATATGCTTTCTGTTAAATGAACATATGTCTAAATTATACCCTTTAAAAGGTTGTCTACGCTTATAGCATATAGTTTATCTTCACAACCAAATGCACTATTTTAATATCTGAGACAAATTTCAACGTTCGACATATGTCACTGTAATTAATAACGTATCTTTTGTGTCAATGGTATTCATCACTGAGTTTGGCAGACACACAAATAATAATGATAATATTAACAATAAGCACAAACAAAACAAACACCATGCAATTAGATAACAAGAACATGTCGACAGAATTTAAGGTAGGAAACATTATTAGGTCCTTATGTTTGTTCATGCAGTCGAGAAAGGTGAGTTTTAAGAGCACCATTATTAAGGGATCACTGACAATGTGTTCAATTTCAATGCGCAAATTGTTCCACGTTGCTGGGCCCTGGTATTCAAAAGAACTTTGTTTTCATAGTGTGAATAATGATAATACGGTTCTGAGAAGAGGAGAGTAGGTATCTTGCTGGTATTTACACATGGATGAGGCCAGAAAGGTATCTTGGGCTGGAGTCATTCAGTGAAAAGTAGCACACAGAACAAATTTTGTGTTTGATCCTGGATCGAATGGATAGCCAGTGTATAATACAGAGCAGACAGGAGATGTGCTCTGATCGTGTAGCTCTAAAGATGATTCGAGCAGCTCGGTTTTGAACGATTTGAAGTTTATGGATTAGATAGTGAGACGAACCAGACATAACTGAGTTACAATAGTCCAGTCTTTAAAGTACTAATGAACTCAATGAAGGTGCAGGGTTAGGAACTGATTCGTCCAGATGGCATATAATGCAGAGGTGATCTGATGCAAGTTCGTGGGATAAAAGTTTGGACCGTAGAATATTATTATCAGGTCTATGAAGGATCCAGTCTAAAATGTCACCATGTCTTTGACTGGGCTGGTTAACTGACTGTTTAAGGTTAAAAACATTATTGGAATCTAGGAGTTTTGATGTTTATGGGTTTCCAGGACAGTCAAAGTTAACGCTGAAATTTTTTGAATTAGTCAGGTTGTATGGAAAAAGTTCAACGCTGTCCTTGCAGTCATCAATATGTAGAGTTTTAAATATTATCTGTGATTACATTCATAAGCATCCTTAGTTAGCTTTACATATGAGATCGTATGATGTATGGTAATTGCATAATTTGTAGTTTGATAGAGTTGAATTCTATTTTCGTTTTAGCCTTGAAGAGGAAAAACATAAAACAAAGACAAACGAAACGTTTTTGGCAAACAAAATGAACGAACTTCAGGAGAAAAACGAAAGGTATGTAAAATACAGTTTCTTAAAAGGATAATAGTGTTTTTGGACCACACCATTAAGTCTTTTCACAGAATATGGTACGGTTATCAGTAACTGTTCAAATCACATGTAATGCATTGGATAGTTCAAATATATGATGTAAGGTTAATGATATAACGATTTACTGCATTCGCAAGGAAATGCAGTACTGAAGTTTTCGTTTTCTTGCAACCAATAAAGCATATTTCACTTGAAGGATAATATAATTTTAGATATTGCAATTGAACATACATACAATTTCGTTTGTCCAGTCTCAGTTTAGTTTTCAATATTATCTATATCTTCCCTGCCAATTGAATTTTGCTTTTGCTATGTATACAAAGCTAATCTAATTTATTACTATTTTATACATGACCCAGTTAAACACTGATGATAATAAAAACATTAATTTCTTTACCTCTAGAATTAAACATTAGTTTATTTCAAGCACTACATCCAGGTTTAAAGGGTAACACCATGATATAAAGTAATTTGTACGCATAACTATAGGTGTAATGAGTAAAGTTATTGTGATGGGTTTGATAAACACATCTATCATTCCTTTCAGACTGCATATATATATATATATATATATATATATATATATATATATATTTGTGTGTGTATGTATGTGTGTGCATGTGTGTGTGTGTGTGTGTGTGTGTGTGTGTGTGTGTTTGTAGTCTGAAATGAACGACAGTCACAATATGTCCTGTACAACATTTGTTGCCTTTGTACATCACGGTATGATATAACACTCAGTCTCTCTCTCTCTCTCTCTCTCTCTCTCTCTCTCTCTCTCTCTCTCTCTCTCTGTCTCTCTCTGTCTCTCTCTCTCTCTCTCTCACACACACACACACACACACACTGTATATATACATAACGCCTCATGTCTGCGGCATAATGCCCCAGTGCTAGACATCACTATAAACTGACTCAGTGCACACAACGTAGCGATGTGACTGGAAAAGTGTTAAAGCTACTTTACATGTCCAAATCACACAAACACACGCACACACGAATGCCTGCTTGTGTGAGTGTATGTCTGCTTGTTAAGTAACTAATCGAGTCTGAATATATGGGGTTAATGGCGTAGATATTGGTAACGAGCTTGTTCTAATTAAGTGCATGCAAACATGAATACAAATAGGCAGTGATACGAACTATATGCTTTATTTGATATACATGAGTGCTTGTCTGAGAGAAGTCATTAGCGATATAACCTACAAAATATATATATTTTTCGTTGAAATATCGACTGTGAATTTTATATAATTTTGGTCATCTAAACTGACTTTGTGTTGTCGCACTGAGCGGCAATGATGTATATGCGTTTGTACAAATATAGAAATTCAGTCAGAATAACAAATAAATATAGATCTAATATTACAATCTTTGTTAGAAATTTAAATAACCTTCGAATATTTACATTTAAGATTTCAGTAATTTAACTTCAAATAATTTTAGTCGAACAGAATAATGAAACATGGTGTTTTATGTATGTCGTTCACATTACAGTGAACGTGAGAGGTTGCGTGAAAAAATAGAAGAACTAGAGGAAAGGTAGGTATTTGTTTGGTAGTTCAAAATGTCTTTCTGTTGTTTCTTCATAACACAATATTATTCACAATCGACACACTTGTGTTTAATCAAAGAGTTAATGGATGAAATACCAGTATTTCATTGGGATAATCATATGCACTAATATATTAGCTGGTATCACCTATTATCATGTATTATTTCATATGTAAGCTATATCGTCATCACAGGCACGCGCATTAAAGATCAACATTAACAACAATAGTTTTACTCTGTTAGACACTAAATGTGATACATTTCACAAAAAATGCAGGGCATTTGGTTTACGGTGCTTGTAAACACAAATAAAAGTGAAATAATAAACAGATCAGACTTGATGATTATGCATTGAGGTCATAGATTTAAATATTGCAATTCATTTTGTTTCCGAATTAGTAGTCATTTAGATCAGTCACAAGTGAAAGAAAATACGAACAGACTTTAGAATTCATTTTATCAAATATGGTAAATTGTGTAATTATTTCCTTTCTTAAGTAATGCAATTGCTTATATATTTATCAGTCTGTCCTCATATATATATATATATATATATATATATACGATTTATCTGTAAGTATGTGTGGATAAACAAACAGCAACAATTTAAATATAGAATTGTATTCCGCATCTGGAATGATATATATATATATATATATATATATATATATACATACATATATATATATATATATATATATATATATATATATATATATATATATATATATATATATATATATACATATAATTCCAGATACGGAATACAATTCTATATTTAAATTGTTGCTGTTTGTTTATCCACATATTGTTATATGCAATATTTTGTATCCGTCGGGGGACATTTCTTACAGCTTGTCTAACAGAAAGAAGGACAACAAGGCTTTGCAGAGAAAGTATAATCAACTAGAACAAGATTTGCTAAGGTAAGCTAAGGATAAAGAGTGTAAGTACATTTTAATCCATTTATAGTTTAAAATGTTATGCAGATGTAATGTCGTTTATGACACTGATTTTGATCTTTACAATCGCAATGTTTCATGGATTCAACTTTTACAATAACAATGAAAATGTAACGTTTAATTGCTTCATGGACTTAGCTTTGACTTAAATAAGAAGACATTGGTCAGAAAAATTACATAGCTTTATATTCTGACATACGGAAATAAGCACTAGTTAGAAACGAAGTTTGGAAACTATTATGTCACGTGTCTTATTTACTAAATTTGGTATACTCAATCTGGTTGAGCAATGTGGTATGTACAAGTTTTCACCCCTAATGGTATGTACAGGAGAAGCACACGAATATCTCTTTTGTGTCGCAGTAGCACTTAGTGTGTATGATATGTTAAATTGTAAAGATATAACTTTCAGTGACTGGTTTCATTAGGAATTTCCTTATTCAGTGTAAGCGCGTAAACCATGATCTTGCTTAAACACACGCACACAAGATGTTAAAGACCTACTCATTAGTGCATTCCTATATGATATATGTATCTGACACAGAGTGCTCGTAAGGACATCATGTATCAAACATGGATAGTAACTAGAATATATGTCTACATATTTAGTTATCAGATGGTTTATCTATACGACTATCTTATTAACTTTCTAACGCTCTCATTTGTATTAGACACCCATAGTTTCGTCGAAACGAACACATAATACAAAGTCACTCATACAATCTGACGGATTTATTCGCCCTGTTTTTCTCTGATTTTCTTCATGCGTGCGATCAAATCACGACCTGGCTTTGGTATGTTCATTGCAACAAATCTTACAGGCCGGAACGACCTTGCTTTAATAAATCATTTATACACAGAATAACCAATGCCGATTAATTAATTACTTAATTACTTAATTTATTAATCTATTTGTTTCAGAGAGTTTAACCAGAAAAATACAGAATGGGAAACATATTTTAAGCAACTGACTCAAAAACATACAAACGAGACAGAACAGCTGCATAAGATCATCAACAGTCTGACGGTAGAGAAAGACACATTACTGACAAGGTGAGATATTATTGTGTTGGATGATATATGGTAGATGTAACGAGAACATCGATCCCTTTGCCCAATCCGTTAGCAGTCAAACGTCCTCAATTTGCAAGTATAAAACGAATTGATGAGGTTGCGTAAATTGCAGCGAAAAGTCGTCATGCGCAATAGTCTTCATGGGATGGTACAACATTATATTGTCCTAGATGAGAATTGTTCGTCCATGCTCTACTGAAACTAGGATTTTCAAAAAATGGTTCTTCATATGCGGGCCATGTTAACTCTCAAGGAACCATGGACTGGACGAGAGTGTTTAATGCGAAGTTTTAAAAAAAAAGAATGTGACGAATATATCCCAACTTTTCTCCAGACAGAGCATACTATGAGTATTGTAATTCAAGTTTGTTTGTACGTTACAACGTTACAAGTTTCGGTATGTGGTGCTTTATATATGAACGGGTACTGCATGGTGTACAGAGAAGTGTCAACACGGGGTCAAGATTCCGCGAGTGTCATCAAATTGCTTTGGAGTTTAAAACGTAGTTGGAAACAAGACTTTGTCAACAGTGAGGATGCAATTGGGAGAGCTAATACTGCGAAGTATAAAAGGAGGCATACTGTTTAAACTCTTGTTCAACGAACAGTTAGATAACTTTCCACCATTTCAGATGAACGTATACAATGAAAATTCTGAGCCGTGTAGTGACCATTAATACGAGCGCCTATATCCCGATCACATTTACCTTAGCGATTCGAATTTATGGGTGTGAATACATTGCTTCGAAACGAAGGTAATAATGTAACCACACTACAATGAATACTTGCGCGATCAAACCGAGTGGTATTTCGTGAGGTGCAACACGATGTTGGCCTGTCGTATATCGGTAGCACCAGTTTCAAAATCGGAATTATAATCCGACTCATAAATGCAATTCCAACTTGACCCCATTTTTAATTGAAGAAAAATTGCATTTATTATGTCAAATTTATCGTTCTGAATGCTTTATATCCAGTAGACAGATGAACGATAGATCAGTCAATACCGAGAGGGCATTTTCCATATTCTCTAAGGAAATTGACATTCCCGTGAAAATGTGACGTAGGAAAGGTTGAAATTTGTACCTTTTATACCGCAGTTAGCGTCTTTGAATAGGAGAATCGTCCATATCAACCACACATCAGCAAGCAAGTATTTACAATTTAAACCTAGTTATGACGACCGAGAATAAAAATGCCACCATGTGTGGACCAAACAAAGCCTCGTGGTACTTAGACACGTCCATTGCAAAAGTACGATGCACTTGTGATACCGACGCTTACATGCCTTCAGCTGAATTTAATTGCGAGAAGCCTGATCGATAGACAACCGCGATACATATCATGGAGGCGTTACAGAGTTTCATTATCAAATATGTACACAGCGAATACAACACAATATGTGCATACTGCATTCCTAAGAGAAAACATTTGCGGCAGAGCTCGATAAAGTGGATCACCCTAGCGTCCAGATTGGAACATAGGACCATGACATGACCGCTCACTGCAGCACGTCTAGATCGAAGATCTCCTCAATGAGTTAGTTGCTTTTTATTAAAATGATTGTTGCCAATACACTTCAGAAACGCAAGGAGCTTTTAATATGCAATACTGCAAATGATTTTCATCCATCATTTTACCGTATCGGCAGTGGGCGCAACGACAAGATCGTACACACATTAAACTCATTTTGATGTAAATCGTTCTCGAGCTGTGTATATAAGATCGCGACCAAACGTGTTGCAATAAGTATTCCATTTAATCCAAGGTTGAGTTGCAGCTAGTAACTAAGCCATCCCGATCCAGCAATTAAATCTCTCCTTTGCCAAATAAAAGTAATACCCCAACGAGTATATATTTGCCAGTTTGTTATGGTTGTCAATTACCTCGTTAGTTATAGTATCCAATGCGTTTTCATAGTTGTTTTTGTTTTCAAGAGAAGCTCGAAAAAAAATGGATTCTTAAAAAACTCTACTTACAACAAGCAAGCTGGCAAAAGATGTAAATCCATGAGGTGGTGTGACAGTGGAGGACCCACTGGTGACGTTATACCGGCAGACAACACTTAGTACCCCTCCCCTCCACAGCATTCTTTTGAAAGCACATCCTAAGATCTTGCAGATTAACAATAACCGGAAAAGACCAATACAAATCTGGAGAAGTGGTGCTCATGATGTAGGGTGCGATCAGTTCCTAACCCTGATTACAAGTAAAGAGGAGCTGCGCATTAAAATATAGACTTCGAAATCAAGCTGCTGCAATTTGGAGAGGCTATCTACAAAATTACAAATGCGTATACGTCCCTCATCTAGGAATCGATAACTCTTCCGCTAACACACAATCGATATAGCCTATATTCTCACTATAATAATGATCGTCATCAGTACGATTGTACTTGTAGACTAAGGTGTAAGCGGTACAAAGCCAACACAAGCGCCAGCCCTGGCAGCTAAATGAAACTCGAGCAGCGAAAGATAATGGAACAATGCAGCGAAAGATAATGGAACAATGCAAGAGTCACTTACGCCCTTCATGGATCCACCATGCCTAGAAGTTTACCTATTAGCGGTTTCGTCTATGTACGGCCTTGATGGTTACATCATCAGCCATATCCATATTGACGAGCTCTATTGAATTTAATTTGTAAATGGCTGTATTTGAGACGATTCAACCTGTAAGCATGTTGTTTAGTCAGTAGAATATGCAGTTTTAATGCCATGGTGGATATGTGTACATGTTTGTTGGACCATTTGATCATTTGTACTCATACGAACTTGAATGATATTTTAGTTTCAGAATAGTTTTACATTCTAAACTCGTCAGTGGTAATAGCCTCTGGCAATATGTAGTCTCGTATATTATTAGTTCTTTGTATTTTTTTGCAACTACAGCTGCATTGCTTTATGCTGAATCTGACAAAATCGTAACCCTATTTCCATTTGGTGTTTAATTGTAATTGTAATAATATCCCTTCTAAACAAGTCAAAAACCATGCAATCAAACCCAAAGCATCTTTAATTATCAAAACGTTTTTCACAAAATTAGGAACTAAAATACTCTCTTGGTTCTTTCACAAAACGTTAGCCTGAAAAATACCATAATGACTGGCAAGCTCAAACAGCTTGTCATTTTTATTGATTTGACCCGTTGCTAGGTCGTATCTGAACCAAAGATTCCTTGTTCAGTTGACATGCTGAACGTTGGTTGCTTTCACTATAGATTTTGTAACAATCAAATCAGATGGGCTATGACAATTCCGAAAAAGGCAAAATTTAATTCTTTTAAAAATTATAATTTTATGCACGATTTTAACGAAATTTGTATCTAGAGACGTGTATCCAATTTGTTTTTATCAATCAGTGGGAATACCTAAGATATATAAAATAAACACTTTCAATTTTTTGTAAGATTGCAACTCAATTGTTAATTTTCAGCATAAACATTCCATAAGTTTCAAATGCTTATATATTTAAATGATTTTTACCGGAGCAATTTAACAAGTCTCGTTTAATTTTAGGTTGAGTACAATAGCATCAGACAGATTTACGCATGACAATGTCAATATTGCGGACCTTAGCGACGCAGATCGTCCGACTAAGCTTCAAGAAGTGTATTCAGAGCTTTACGACAATGAGTGGACTGATGCTTTCGAAGAATTAACCACGGATGGCAGCATTACAGATGATGATGCAATCATGATACTTCTAAAGATTCTAATGGTATTGTCTTCACCATGTTAATTGATCATATAAAGTGTACATATAATTTTTATGTTTTTGTCCCGTGACCTGCCTTTACCATGAATCATGAGGATTCTATATTAATACTCATCTCGCATCACAACTATTTAATTCAATGGATTTTCTGTACACAAAGGATGTCTGAGTCAAACGTGAAATCGGTCAATTAACTTTATCATATGGATGTTTCCAACTGGTCCCGGACTAACACAATTAACCATCTTGACGTAACAATTGTAAAGAATATTATTTTATATTCACAGGCATGGGTTGTAATGTGGTAGGATATAATGTATGTTTGCAGCGAGACCGGGTGGAAGAAGGAAGACTAAACCCTTTGAAAAAGAACATGTACAATTTAACTTTTGTTCAAGTTAACATATCTCCAGAATTTGTGCTTTTAAACAAAATTGAATTGATTTAAATCCTTCGTTTAGTTCACCATGCATGTCATATAATTACAATACTAAACAATACTTATAATTTGTATGTGGATATCATTTCAGTACCACACTAACTGTGTTGATGACATCATATACACGCTATATTTCCGTTTCAGGGACTATTTGAATCAATGCAGTGAGATGTTTTCAGAGTGTCCTACCATGTTTCCAATCATTTAAAATAAATAGATACAAATGTTGTACATGTTTATCACTTCAATTTATCTTCAAAACAATATTTACACAGGTGCCTCTTAAACAATGATTGGTGTATTTCTTTTCAGAGTACCTTCCATAACTGCAGAGAGATAACATGGGGTAGATATGAAATACTAAAAAATGTTGCATCGTCTATATATATTGAGGAAGACATCTCCATGCCATCTCCCAAGGTTTGCTGTATTATTTAAAAGCAATGAGCATTTTGCAATATTGACTCAAAACAATAGTACAATTTATTTGTATTCCGAACCGATTAGATTTTGTCACAAAAGTCTGGAATAAATTGTTTGTATTGGTTACTGGCAGAAACATTACTTCAGGATTATGTTTTTTGATTTGTTTCCCTTCCATGATATGTGATATTTCAATCATTCTCTAAGCATGAACTCCGTGAAAAAGTTAAATAGATAAGTTTTGTGCATACATGCATAAAGGTAAAATATGTTTCCGGATTCATAACAAATTTTAGAATGAAATATATGATCGGTTTCAGTTTAATGACTAAAATTATATTTCGTTGATCGTATGTGTCAGTTTAATATAGGGGTCTCAAAACGCAAAGCACCCTAAGGGTCGCTCGGTGGCATTTTCGATGACCCAAGAGCAGCTTCACCTTTGTTATCATTCATGACACTTTTTGACGCCAATCAATTTGCCTGACATAGGATAAGGCTTGGAAAGTCGCATGCAGCTCGTGGGCTGAGTATTTGAGATCCCTGACTCAGTATCATTTTAATGTTGATATATATGTGCATATAGACTGGAAAATAATTTATGCAATACATGGTGTCATATTAACAAAGACAATAAATCGTCGAATGAATATGCGATTATGAACGTCATTTAAGTATTGATTCCAATCAAATGTTTTTATTCCAAGACTAAATTCAATATTATTTGTAAATATTCATTTCATGGACAAGTGCATATTGGCAGGTTATGAGCAGTTTTTCTGAACCAGTTATGACAACAAAAGAGGCAGACTCATCCAGAGCTCATTTAGACAAAAATGACGAAAGGGTGGACCAAGTAATATTTACTATACCGTTTTCTCTTCTTCCTATCATTATTATGATTATTATTATTATTAATATTATTATTATTATTATTATTATTATTATTATTATAGCTGTGTAGTTATCGGCTCTGTCAGATTTTATGTTGTTAATGTAGTTAATACGACTTTACGCCATCTTTTAAATATGAACCTGCTTCCTTCTGTGTAAACGTTAGGTTGACACGAACTCACCAAAATGTAAACATGCTGATGACATTTGCGGAACATTATTTCATAGCTGAGATAAAGCCATTTATACACATACATGAATCAAGACAGTAATTATTTTTAAAAAATCAAGACTATAATGGGTTAGTAACATACTATGATTAAAAATAGTAGGATCAGTCTCTTTGCTGATGATCGGTACTTCATTGAATATCGCTCTGTACGCGTTTATCCACGATACTGTCATAAAACTGTGTTTATAACCAGAGATTAACTCATGATCACGTTTGTGTAAAAATGAATACAATATTATGACCACAACAGACAAAACAATTGACTATGTTCATGCTGCAGAAAATGGTTTGTTGCATCTCCTCTCCGGACTCCCGAGTATTAATCTTCTCTACTGCAATCTTTGCATCTCATTGTCAGGTTCGAAACCTATAATACAATTAAATTACATCAATAACTTATTATTCAATAACAAATAAAACAGACTGTATTATATCTAATGCAGAATAAAGTACAATAACATGTAAACTTTAATTCATAAATAACCTAAAATTCTGAATTTAACACTTTATGGACTGTTTTGTCATTATTTGTATACCAAACAATGGCAGTGGACTCTGCCTGTCAGCAAGAACATAATACATTTTATTTGATATTGAACATAATTATAACAAATGAGTATTAGGTAAGAAAAGTATATTAACGGTACACAAGAGTATACGTTTATATTTTCTACATTTCCTTTTTATATTTTTTAGCATATATATATATATATATATATATATATATATATATGTATGTGTGTGTATGTGTGCGTGTTAATATTCTTCATATTATGTAAAATTAGACATACATTAATCATGATTAATATCTAAGCGAAACTAAATTGAACTCTTCCAACAGATCAGAGTTGTTCAATCTTAGTTCAGTCTTTTGTTCTATATGATGACAATTGTCAGGTCTAAATCGATGTTTCTTTGACAAAATCCGACTACCATGTTCATATATCAGAGAAATTGTAGACATATGTCAGACTAAACAAAAAGTATATCTCAATTTTGCAGATCATGTCAGGTAAAATAGGCCTTTGCAGGTTCAAGTGTATTTGTCGCTAATATAAACTTAGGTACACTCTCGAAGGATTAGGCATTACATATTTACATCACGAGTTTGATTTGACCATCTTATGCACAACAATGAAATAAATTGATGCCATTTCGGTACAAACAATTTTCCACATACATTTGTAGCCTCACCCTCACCAGTGTAAAAAAGATCTTTATTCCATATAGAACATATAATTTTAGTTGTTAGTTTGTACACGGCATATCTCCAAAATCAAAGGATATACTTATAATTTTAGTTGTTAGTTTGTACACGGCATATCTCCAAAATCAATGGAAATACTTAGCGACATCTGTATCAGAATTTAGGTCACTATAGCAAATTAATTATTTCTTTGGTCGATTTTTAATATCATTTGAAACCACTAACTGAACGACTGAGTGGGCAATAATCATGGAAAAATTAGCAACTCTACAAGGAAATACACATTCTAGTGCCAGTGGATATATTCGTTTTGAATACAAGCCACACATTTGAAATGGAAGTACCAAATAAACTCCAAGTACCTTATTTGGTTAACATCTCGGTTTAACGTTTTTGTTCTAGATTACTCTTCCCTTCCTGTGGTGCAATAGCCATAAACGCTTTTCACTATTAATTCCAGACACTTTTCTTGAAACAAAACGTCATGCTGGATTTCACGTGAACAAAAAAGCAACACCTTCAAACAAACAAAGCAGACAATACTTTATTACTTCCGTAATGGCACCATTATTTAATTCGTACGCCACATCACAAGAAGACAATTTCCAAGTAAAAGTAATTTTGTTTTACGTCAACCTTTTAAAAGGTCATGTACATTATGGACGCAAATTATTGCTTGAATGTAAAAGGGAGAGATGTTTAATCTTGAATTAATGTACAGCCTTATGCCGGATAATGCACCTAACTTTAGAAGGATATGTTGCTACTGCGAGTACGTGTTTGAGACTAATTAAATGTCCCAAAAAATTCACCTTTATAATCTCTAACTTAATTTGGTAGAACCATCTTGTTTAACTATTTAATGTACACATTTTAAAATTAAAAAGCGTTTGAATCCAACAAATGAGCAAAAAAGAATCTCACTATTTAGATTTCGAACTCTCATTATGCAAATCATACAACTGATATAACAAACCAATCTAGAATATTTAAACTGCATTAGAGCATGCACTATTAATCCATAAGCAGAAGCATTTGCAATTGAAAATGTAAATATAAATCAATAGTGGTTAACAGAGAAAACGTCAGCTGGAACATGTATTATTGATGAATTGATAAAATACATCCATTCATAGTTACCATCAAACATTCAAATGCAACTGTACAGCCAAGGAGTCTCAAAATGATATTTCTATAAATTCCACCTTAATATCTAAAATGTCAAGAAATAACTTAACTAGTCCAATTGTTCGCATTATATTTGCAGACTTCGGACACGGACAATAATTTGGATACTATGCAGGATTTCACAGAATCACGGGAGAGCGGGGAAAATAAAGGAATGCATGTAGTGAATGAGAAAGCTTTCAAAGTGGTAAGAATATGATCATATTGTTTGAAAAAATGAAATATTGTTTGCATATACCAATGAAGCAGATCCCAGTCTGAATACTATGTGATGTCATAATAAATGAAACTCCCAAAGCAAAGTGTTGCTCTAAATTTATCTTTCAGTATAGAAGCACACTATTTGCCACCTTTCGCAAATATTTTTGAGGGGAAGCCATTCACTTGTTATTCAGAAAGAGAGTGAGTCTTCAGCATTTCGTCCTGACTGGAAAATCAATTAGACCACATCGAAAAGGGATATTATCTATTTGTAAGAAAATATTGCATACAGGCTGCTTATATTTGATTTGCACAATATTAGCTTTATTGATTCATCGTCGAATTAAATATATAAATATATATATATATATATATATATATATATATATATATATATATATATATATATTCAAAATAATGTGTTATGTTTCATTACATGATATTAGAATGTAATGTTTGTTAACTGGAGATGATATTTTTCCAGACATATAGTTGACCTGAATCATTCTTAGGTAAACACCTAATAATGTTCAGCTAGATCCTGACATTATTCAAAATTATAGCTGCCACGAAAACAGGTTCTGTTTTTACTTCTTCTTAAAGTAAAGTGATTGGCTGTTGCCAAGACCATGATGACGTCATTTAATATGTTAACAACATTTTTTCAATTCGTTATTTAAGCGGGTTTCATATATTGTGAAACCGAGGCTATACTGCGTACGCGACCCACTCGATTTCTCAACGTGGGGATTTTCGAAACTGTGTTTTAGAATACGACATAACATTTCTTTTATAGACCTTCTCTCAGTTTGGGGGTATTACATTTGGTATCAATTCTTTTTCTCATGTTGTATACAATTTTTGAGTTAATGTTAATGTTTCTTCATAAAGTTTGGATTTTAAGACTATTAAGTCGGTGAATTCTCTTTGCAATCGTTTGTGAACTACCTCTCATCATTTCTTAATTTGAGCTGGGCTGCTATTTGAAATGTCACTTTATGATTACAGATTGATGTAAAAGTAAACATGGATTCAGGTCATTCGAGATCTATTGGAAAATCGAAGGACAAATTTGAAAAAGAGGACGTAAAGGTTTGATATATGAAATAAAGTATTGGAACATAATGGATAAATGCATGATTTCATATATATTGCAATTATTGAGTTCATACCTATTGACACAACATGTTTGGAAAAGAAGAGATATATTAATTAACCGTGAATTTATTTTTAATGTATTGAATGCTGTTATGTAAAGTATGATGGTGTACCTATTATACAACTGCAAAGCAGAGAATCACTAAAACATATATAACAAAAGAATAATAGATAACAATGTTCCTGTAATTTCTTCAAAAAGTGTAAAAAAAACAACGGGTGAAATCAGTAAAATGAATACCACTATTACCATCCCTCGATTTAGGTTTTTATGCAATAGATGATCAGCTTCAAATTGAGCCGTAAAAATGGCAAGTAGGCACACGAAGAAAGAGAGATTTATTCCATGGATTGGTAGCCAATCAATATACACACTGTGAAGTAATATACAAAAGGTTTAACATGTGAATCAATGTGTTACAACACCACTTTGTATCGATAAATAAAGACATAATGTTGATGGTTAATAAATTTCGATATAAAATACTTGACATTGGATGTATACGATCAAACGTTACACAGTGCCTTCTTATTTTATGTTATTTTAAATTTTACTGAATGTGGAGGAACGAATTCATACGATTTTCAAACGGTCATGATGCGGCAGACACACATAAAACTAAATAAGTTAGAAGGAAAGATTTGAAAATGCTGCACGTGTTGTTATTTATAATACATCTAATACATGCGCAACACAAAATTGTCAATCAAGATTATTGGTAAACAAACTAAAAGTAGTTGATTCTGACATTGTTCCATATATAATGACCAGAAGCGTTTATATGTTTGATAAAACATGACGTAAACAATTACGTTTCAGTTACTTTCTTGATGGATCATTCTGATCTATAATATCGCCATTATTCTTCGTACTATCATTAGTTTTTAAGTATTGTGTGTTTTTGCTGGCGTTTGAGATATATTACACTATATTCTAAGACTAAGACAGGGAAGCTGAATAATGTTTCAATATATATTTTCAGAATGGTGCAAAGGAAAACGTGGCGACTGGTGATAAAAACGTGAGTGAGGCATCGACAGACAAATATGAGAATAAAAAAGGAAAGGTATCAATCGTTCACTGCTTATGATTCCTGAAAACAAAAATGTGGAAAATAATGCACACATGCACAAATTCAAACACGTTTGTGTATTTTACAATAATTATTTGCTACCTGTTTACCTTGCATTTTCTTAATACAAGAAGATTAAACACAACCCAGTATTGATACATTCATTGGCAGTGCATCGTATAAAAATGAAATCCTGTATGTACAGGTTAGAGTAACATTGAACAACATTATTGCTCTGAAAAACATACATTACATCAAATACATAACAATTAAGCTGTGTATACGACTCAAATGTAAACTGAGGAATCATACAAGTATATTCCCGCACTTTAACCCTTTGAAGAGCGTTATTAACCTAACTAGGACGATTGCTTCAGAGAGAGAGAGAGAGAGAGAGAGAGAGAGAGAGAGAGAGAGAGAGAGAGAGAGAGAGAGAGAGAGAGAGAGATAGAGAAAGAGAGAGAGAGATATGCATGGACAACGTAGAAACATAGATGGACAGAATCCGTTGTCAATAATTCTAAATTTCGTTTAAATCAATTAAGTACATTTATTTTACGATCGAATGTTGGTCCGAAAATTCTTAAAATGTGAACAATGGATATAATCAGATGTACATTTAATCAAAGACGCAAGATATATTTTAGAGTGGTGCAGAATAACACGGATGACTCCTCCATCGCCATAAGTAATTGGAATCTAAAATGTCAACATCTTGTAATATTTTCAAATAGCCACAACATGCATCATAGATAGATATGTTGAATTCATTTTGACAACAAAAATAGCAACAATTTGTTTTCATTTCGAAGCTCTTTAAATTGCAACATTATATTGCAAAATGATACGATTGGTGTAGCATCATGTATAGATTATGTTGACCCCTTGCTGTATCAATTATATGTCATTTTCTATGACGGATCATTTGATTTAGTATATTACTATTGTTATTCGTGCTCGAATTATTTTGTTAAGTATTGTCGTTGCAGTTGTATGCGCTGAAGATAAATTCACACACAAAGACAGAGAATGAGAGAGAGAGAGAGAGAGAGAGAGAGAGAGAGAGAGAGAGAGAGAGAGAGAGAGAGAGAGGTGGGGTGAAGAGGAAAGAATAACAGATATGGAGATTGTCTGATAGTATCGGGTGCTGTTTCCTAAAATATTAGAATGTGAAGCAAGGAAATATTAAGCAGAACACCTAATCAAAGACGCATGATACCATTACGATTGGTGCCGGTAAAATCGATCATTCCTCCACCAGCATAAGCAACTCAGGACAACATGGGAACATTTTATCACAATGTCGCTAACACAGTACAATAGCTGCAGAAAATACAATATAACGATATAATTTTATTTGTATGCAAATACTGCAGATAGTTTTCCAATATCTATGTTCTAGATAGGGTCATAATATTTTGCAAAAGAGTAGGAATATGTTTACATCGTTCTGACACATTGTACAGATTTTCTTTGTCCTATGATGTGTCAAGCGGTGGAGTCTTTCTTGATGGATCATTTGATTTATAATATCGCTATTATTCTTCCTACAATAATTTGTTTTGAAGTATTCGGTGTTTTTGCTGTCGTTTGAGATATATTATCCATTTCTTACTAAGATCGGGGAGCTGAATAATGTTTCAATATATATCTTCAGAATCGTTCAACAGACAATGTGGCGTCTCATAATCAAAGTGTGAGCGAGGGATCGATATGCAATTTTGAGAAAAAAAACGAAAAGGTATAAATCTTTCACTGCGGCTGATTGCTGAAAACAAAGTTGTGGAAGATAATGCACACATGCACATATTCAAACAAGATTGTGTATTTAACAATAATTTATTTACTAACTGTTTACTTTGTATTTTTGTAAAACAAGAAGATACTATACTACCCACTTTTGATTTATCCATTGGTGATGCAACGTATAAAAATGAAATCCTGGATGCACATGTAAGAGTATCATTGAATAACATTGTTGCTCTGAAGAACACACATGACATCGAATGCATAACAATTAAGCTGTGTAATGGACACAGATGTAAAGTGAGGAATAATAAAAGTACGTTCCCATACTTTACGCCTTTGAAGAGCATTATTAACCTAAGAGAGAGAGAGAGAGAGAGAGAGAGAGAGAGAGAGAGAGAGAGAGAGAGAGAGCAACAGAGTTGGAGATTTTCTGTTTTAAATATTGCTTTATTTCTTTAAAATAAATTAAATACATTTATGGTTGGCTCGACTGCTGCTTCCTGAAATTTTAAAATGTAAAGTATGGATATATTAAGCTGAACATTTCATTAAAAACGCATGATACCTTTAAGAATGGTGCCAACAAAATGATCGTTTCCCCATCCGGAATGATCAACTCAGGCAAAAATGTGAAGGGCAATATCTGCCGGATATATAATAGAACGATATAGGTATTTTTGTAAGCAAATACTGCACATAGTTTTCCAATATCTAAGTTCTGAAATGGCAATATATTTTTTGCAAAATAGTACGAATATTTTGACATCATCTGACATATTGTACCGATTTTCTTTGTCTTATGATATATTAAGTGGTGGAGTCTTTCTTTCTTGATGGATAATTTTATTTATAATAGAACCCATTATTCTTCCTACTATAGTTAGTTTTAATTACTGTGTATTTTAGCTTTCGTTTGAGATATATTACATCCTTTTCTTAAACTAAATCAAGAAGCTGAATAATATTTCAATACATAGTTTCAGAATGGTGCAAACGAAAATGAGGCATCTGATGATACAAGCATGAGAGAGGAATCGAATGACAAATTTGAGAGTAAATAAGGAAAGGTATAAATCTTTCACTGCTCATCATTCCTGAAAACAACATTGCGGAAGATAATGTACACATGCATTTATTCAAACAAGTTTGTGTATTTTACATTAATGTATTTTACTAACTGTTTGCCATGTATTTTTGTAATACAAGAAGATACAACACTACCCAGTATTGATTTATTCTTTAGTAATGCATCGTATACAAATGAAATCTTGGATGTACAGGTTAGAGCAACATTAAACAACATTGCTGCTCTGAAGAAAACAAATTACATCGAATACATAACAATGAAGCTGTGTATAAGACACACACGTAAATCGAGAACAAATGCAACTATATTCCCGTATTTTACGGCTTTAAAAATCATTATTAACCTAACTAGGACGACACGTTTGTAATAAGCCACCCATGTCACAAACGTGTTTAATTCACATGACGATGTTTTTGAAGTTGGATGCAATGAAAATAAAGAAATAAAGGCAGAGAGAGAGAGAGAGAGAGAGAGAGAGAGAGAGAGAGAGAGAGAGAGAGAGAGAGAGGATGATGGTGATGATGATGATGATGATATTCTTTTATTCCTCCAATTTCTGAAGATTTTAAGACAGAAACGAAATGCATTTATATATATAGAATCACAAAAAATAGCGGATTCGTTACTTATTGAATTATGTCCAATAGCAAACGAAAAATAAATAAATTAAAATAATTACTAAACTAGATAGATATAGATATACAATAAAACATTTGAAAATGTATCCTCACAACAAAAATAGTTAGATTCCTAATAGCTTCGCAATCCAGTACAATTATTTCTTTCCTTATAATCACGTGTGAGTTCTCTGTTGAATCGAATATATAATATCCTTTATCTTAATGAAATACTTGGTAGATAGTCTGATCATGTGTATCCATGCCTCAAATTCTAAACGTTCTGATATATCATTTAAACCACCAAGCAGTATAATCAGTATAACATCATCGAACTGATTACAGAACTCACGATAAATCACTGGAGGCATATACGAAAATAGACTTTCCATCAAGTGGTTTCTGTCGTTTGAGGTTAAGGAACAATTCACCGGAATGTGCAAAATACGGTCATGACTCATTTTGCCATATAGGGGACAAAGTCCAGGTATTGCTTGCATTCCTCCAATACGAATTAATGTCCCATATTCCATTGTTCTGCTTCAGTCAGTGTAAGCCATTTTCCATAGATGATGCATTTCTAGTCCTGGATTAAGTTTTTAAACATCAACCGAATCCCTCCGATGGATTTGTGATACTCATTTCATGTTTTCCCTCCTCAAATATCTGTATTCTTGTCCTAACTAAGTTGTTCCATGTTATTTTGTTTGGAAATTTTCCAGTGAAAATAAAGTCGTTGAGATAGTCTTCTAAATCATACTTTTGGAGTACAGCATTTATATCATATATAAAGAGTTGTAGCTATGTTGGGGGGTCAAAAATCAAGTTTCCAACAGCCCAGAGGAAAACCTTTTTAGCAGCTAAGTTTGCTGATGTTCTATAATGTGACCAAGGAATACGAGTTTGTGTTTATCTATGCGAGCTTCCATTGATATCATCCAAAGGCATGATGTCGTAGATAGAATAGGCGATCTTTCAGGGAAACCTTGTACTCTCCGGGCGAAATATTGTTCTTTTTTCTCCATTGATTCAATGTCCTGATATGACATATTAAACCAGAGTTCTGAGCCATACAAAGCAGACGGCAATATAACTCTTTCCCAGACTGTCACGGAAATTATGGGATTCATCCCATTTACATTTAATCCAATTGAGTATAGTGAATTTGTTACACGTTTAGCGTTATCGTGGGAATAGACTATGTGATCGTTAGTTTTCATTGATTGCGAAAAGGTATCTCATTCATATTTCACTTTTTTTGCTCTGGGAATATTCTGTGATCCCAGAGTAATTCCATTTGATGAGTACACTTCCTTTTTTACTAAATATCATCCAATTACTCTTGTTAGAGTTATATTTCAATTTCCATTTCTGTGCATACTGATAAAGTCGTCTGGCAAAATCATGTCAGGTATGTTCATCTGATTCACTGTTATCCCGCAGTTAGTCATTACTAATTCATTCAATAGGTCATTTTATGTATACGAGAAATAAAAAAGCCGACATTACACGCCCTTGTCCAACGCCTCTTCTTAATGGAAATGTGTTCGATATACATCCTCTACACGCTACACGGGCACTTGAAGGTGTGTAGGAATGGGCGATTATTCTACATATTCTTGCATTAATTCCTTATATTTTTAGTTTTTTTAGTAGTACACAATGCCACAGTCTATCGAATGCTTTTTCGTTATCCAGAAAAAACAGCATGTACATTAGAGTTATGATTAGTAAAGTACATCAAACATTCTTGTAGAGTAAATTCAACAGATATGGCTCCAGCCTCCTTACGAAATCCAAATTGATAACGATGTGGAAAGCTTATTTTGTATAAATACTTTTGAGGTCTGGTCATCAATATTTTTTCAAACAGTTTTCCCAGACAAGATGTCAATGTTATACCACGATAATTCAACGGATCTTTTTATCTTTACCATTTTGTTTGTATACCGGTATAATCATCCCACATCTATATACATTAGGTAAATGCTCATACTGGATCATGTAATTAAAAAGGGCAGATAAAAATGTCTGATTTAATATTTTCCACCAGACGTTAAGTGTTCATTTGAAATGCAATCAATGCCTGGTGATTTTTTTGTTTTTTAGAGACTTAATATGCTGCAACACTTCTTCTGTAATATTATTAGATTTTATGTTATCAGTCTCTAGTTTGCTATCTTCGTACATATTCTTCATTTTAACACAATTATCATGTTCGTTATCTGTTTTACTACTTAATTCAGAACAATATAGCTTCCATAGATTGACACATTCATCCAAAGTATTATATTCTACTCATCGAAAAGCAATATAACCAATGTCCTATTGATCTTTTCTTTTTTCCCGTATGACTGCATAGAATTCGTCTATTCCCATTGCTGCACTCTTTTTTATCTCTTCAAATATACACTCCTTATCTACCTTTTTCTCTAGCCTATGTTTCTTTCTAAACTTTCTTTTCACGTCCGTGTATCTTTTTTTGATGTTACACTCTGTGCTTCTATTTTTTGCCTGCTTTGATCCATTCTCCGCGCGCTTTTTTCATATTCTGATGTAATTTTTCAAGCCCACTTTTCTTCCAATATGCTTTCAGGTGCCATTTGAATTCGGACAAAGGAATATATGGGTCTGATGCAGTTATTACACTATTACTTATCCATTCGTTATACTTCTCTATATCTTCTACCTTTTTACACTCATAGTTGAAATTTAAGAATGCACTAATATCAGATTTATACATGCTCATTTCTAATGGATTTGCCAAGTTCCATTTCATTCTTTGGGATACACATGGTCTTTTATTTTCCTTCAATATATATTTTGCAAGTGCCGCTGTAATAGGTAGGTTATCCGATATTGAGAAATCAATTTTGTCATTTACTGTGTCTTTTTACAGCACCTCTAATTATTTCAGGAATTAATATATAATCAATTGTGGACGTTCGTGACATGTCTCTTGATCTATACGTGATGTAATGTTTATGTGGTTTTTATTCTCAGTTTAGCAACTATGTTTCTCTGTTCTATTATTTTTTTGAGAACAAGATCTCTTCTTTATGGATTTTTACACACAATATTTGCATTCATGTCGCCTATATTTATGCATATATTTTCAGGAGAATACCTATCATGCATATCAAAAAAATTTTCACAAAATCTGTCATATGTATAATCAGTTCTAGTTGTCGAGGGAAAGCAGGTTGCAACCAAAAGTATGGGTTCCATGTCTGTCACTAAGATTTTCACCGCCATAATATTTGGGAACTCATTTTGTTAGGTGCTTACTTTGCATAGTGATGATCTTTAAAAAACGGCAACATGCTGAACTATGTCCCAGCCGGTCACATGTACCTGACCCCAATTAGACCAGTCCTACCACAAACCTCTAATTGCTGAACGCTTTGCAAGGCAGCACTTGGTACTATATTTATCAGTATTAGGTATGCCTCGGCAATGTACACCAGACCTCCCTACTTGAGGCATACGCTTAAGCCACTATGCTATCGGAGCTGTCTAACGATCAGATAATTCAGAGAGAGAGAGAGAGAGAGAGAGAGAGAGAGAGAGAGAGAGAGAGAGAGAGAGAGAGAGAGAGAGAGAGAGAGAGAGAGAGAGAGAGAGAGAAAGATAGAGAGAGAGAGATTGATAGATAAAGATACAAAGCATCAGAGATGGAG